>CAUYQG010200135.1:0-52111 GCA_963574415.1 Tarsius wallacei | reverse complement strand
CCTGTAGTTCCAGCTACTTGGAAGGCTGAGGTGGAAGGATCGCCGGAGCCCAGCAGGTCGAGGCTGCGGTGGCCGGGAGCGGCCACTGCACTCCAGTCTGGGTGACAGAGTGAGACTCCAACTCAAAAAAAAAAAAAAAATCAAGATGAAAAGTTTCAGGATGCGGTGAACAAGTCACACACTGGGACTAGAAATGGGCTTCATTCCTAATCAATGAAATCATAAAATGAATATAATCACTAGTGTACTTTTGTCTTTTTATTATTGATTTTCAAAGTGTTGGTAAGATCTTGCTGTGTTATATAAGAATTTTTGTTAGATGCTTGCCAAATTGCAAATTGATCCCAAATTATTTGAAAATAGATTTAAATATTTATTAAAATTTCATTCTCCTAATTATATTCTTAAATATCAATATCAACATTCTGAAAGTTTTATGAATATACCCAATGGGCCCATTATGTATATGAATTAAATAAAGTATGATTAGATACAAACCAATTTAAAACTAAGTGACAAATTACTATCTAATCTGTGATTTCTACACAAACATACTGGACAAACACTAGGAAGGTTTTGAACTGATGCACTTTAAAAGGGAAAACTCAGATAATGTGTTTTTTTATTGGGATATGAAAACACACATTGATACCTACAGGATGAACTCCTGGCAGTTCTTTCATCAGTAGTGAGAAACAGCGCCCTGGACTTTCCCAACAAGGTCTTAAGCCCATGACTCTTGCAATCTCTCACATGGCATAGCCAGAAAATAGCTCCACTTACGTCACTCCCCTTTCCAAAAACCTTCAATGATGCCCCTTTATTCTTCAAAATTCTTACATTCCCCTAATAATATTTTCATGTGGAAACTCTGTCCCTCTCTAGCTGGTCTACTGGCTTTTGCTTACAGAAATAGTTAACAATGGACATTCTTTTATTCTTGGTTACTGTATGAATTCTGTTCCAAGCAATGTTTACCCGATTCTACTCTGTGCCTTTGCTCTTGTTGGATTCTCCAGTTGAGGTATCTTTTTCTGATCATCTTTGCCTTTTGAATACCATGTGCTAAGAAGGCATGAAAGTAAAAAACAAGAAGTACACTTAGAAGACTGCAAGTAGCTCAATCGGTAAGGAGAATGAGTGCTTAAGAAGAGGATACAGTGACACCAGGATTGCAGGGATCAGAATGGAATAGCCTTTGCACTATTTTAAGAACTTGCACCAAAAATTGAAAGCCATCAAAAGTTTTTAAACAGAAGTAATATAATCCAATATGTAGTTTAGAAAAGGCATTTTGGCAGCTTTTAGCAAATAAATTAGACCATAGTTAGGGACATCACTTATATCATTTTCAACAGGCCAGAAAAATGGATAGCAAGTGCCTGAACTAAGAAGCAACAGGGTGGTTGGAGAGAAGGGTGGAGTCCAGAGATATCTAGGACGTGGAATCATTGACCACTGGCACTGAGTAGCAGAATTCCAACCTCTGAGACTAGAATGATGACGAAGAGCAGGTTGATGTGGGAGGGCAATTCCATATTTGGATGTATTTTATAGAATACATCTAACTACAAAGAGATCTGCAGGGTGGGCAGTGAAATAAAAGAAATCAATGACGATGGAGGCAAATATTAAATAAGAGATGTCATGTACAGACTGATGATGGTCATGATGATAAATGAGAAGCATGATTAATAGTTCAGTCTCTTGAATTCTTGGGGCTAAAATGGAAAGAACAATTATATTATGAGAATAAGCTATTTTGCAGCTGTTGAGTAAACACTGAGCAAGCTAGGTGTTCTGGAGAAAGTTAGAATTCTCCTATGGAATGATTTGGAAAAGCAAAGCATATCAACCTTTCTCTTGAAGCTATTTTTGAGATTCCAGTTATCACTGTAGAGACATTTACACTCTACCACATCCATTAAAATTACTATCACACCTTTCAGTGCTATTTTTGGCCCTAACATAGTTTTAAATCTTCATGCACACATTTAAAGAACATAAGTTCTATATCTAACAACCTGCATATTCCCAACTAGTAGCTAAATGTATATCTGAGTTGAGTTTTTTAAATTAATTTCTGTATAATACGTGAATAAGTTCTTTTGAGACTGTCCTGCTTCCTATTGCTCTTCATTATTTCCACAGAGAAGACTTTGTTGAACCCCCAGATTCTGGCAGCACCTCCTGATACACTTCGATGAAGCTGAGCACCTCTTCTTCTTCTTCTTAGTTCTTGAAACAGATGTCATCTACTTTATTTAATTAGATAGTCATGTATTACATAACAATGTTTCAGTCAACAAAAAAACCGCATACAGGACAGTCATATCATAAGAATAAAATATATTTTTACTGCATTTTTCTATATTTAGATAGGCTTAGATACACAAATACTTACCAATGTGTTACAATTTCCTACAGTACCTACAGTATTCAGTACAGTAACACGCTGTACAGGTTTGTAGTCTAGGAGCAATGGGCTATACCATATAACCTAGGTGTGTAGTAGACTCTACCATCTAGGTTTGTGTAAGTATACTCTATGATATTCACACAATGATGAAACCACTTAACCACTTCTCAGACCATATGCCCATCGTTAAATGGCATATGGCTGAATTTGATTGAATTTCCCCACTAATCTATAAGCTCCAGAAGGGCAAGAACCATGTTGGTTTTGCTTGTTATGTTATCCTCCAGTACCTATAACAGTGTGCACCACATAACAGGTACTCAATAAAGAGCTGTGAAATAAATGTATAAGATAAAACAATAATGAATAAGTGAAATGAACTATTTAAATTAGGCCTTTGGCTAAGTAGCACTTTCCTTTCACTAATAAAAAATGCAGTCAAGACTTCCAATTCTGACAGGAGAAGTATTTCCTGAAGCCCATTAGAGAATACTTGCTCTCTGCAATGGCAAAGCAAGGACAAAAATGTAAAGAATTATTTAAATTTAAAATACATTTAACTGTCATGTCTTTAAATACTATGTTTTGTCTGGAGGTCTTCATTGTGGAATTTCATAAAGATGAAGGAGGAATCAGACAAAATAGATAGATAAAATAGCACAGAATAGCACAGAGACGTAAATTTTTCACATTCGGTGAGTGCCAGCCCTAAAGCCTAAGGTGACTACAGAGGTGGGAGAGGAATCTCTAAGTTGCACTTGAAATGAGGATGGAAATAGCTGTAAAGGTCACAGTATGGTTTTTAGTCAGAACTTGCTGATATGAAGAGGTGGAAGGGGGCACCGAAGGTTTTTAATACAAAATGTATGCAAGACATAGCTAGGCTATAGAAAGTGAATACTGGAAGAAAAGAATGGCTAAGAATCGCAGAGTCAAAATCTGTTAGACTACAGAAATAGTTTACACCAGAGGCAATTAGGGTCTGATATAAGATAGTAGTCAAGACAAAGAAAGAGAAAGAGATTACACTATTCTTTGAGTTGCTGCAGTAATTAACTATGATGCTAGTTAAGGCGGCTGAAGAGGTTTAGAGGGCTAGGTAATGAATTCAGGCTCCTTGCTAAATCTCAGGACCATCTGTGTGAAAGTTCAGCAAGCAGCTAGAAAAGAGAGCTGGAGCTCTAAAAAGGTTCTGACCAAGAGATGAAGGTTAAGAAGTCATGGATGTGGCTGAGATTGTCAAGCAAGGAAGTATAGAAAGCAAGAAAAATACCACTGAGGAGCAAGAGGAAGAAAGCAGAGCATGGTCCTGAAAAAATAGGAGTAATAGCACACAAGGGAGTGTTCAAGAAGGCAAGGTCACGGTTAGCTGCTACACAAAGGCTAAGCAGAAAAATGATGGGAAACGGTCATCAAGTTTGTGATTTAAAAAAAGCAGATGAGTTTGATATTTTGGATGGTAGGGTGGCTTGAATAGCGGCTACCAAAGATTTCAAATGTGATTAAGCTAAGGATTTTGAGATCCAAAGATTATCCTGGATTATTTGGGTATGCCTTAACTGCATTCACAGGTATCTTATAGGAAAGAGGCAGAGGGAGAATTGACACAGAAGAGAGAAGACGATGTGATGACCTAAGTGGAGAGAGAGATTTGAAGATGCTATGCTGTGGGCTTTGAAGATTGAGGAAGGGGCCATGAGCCAAGGAAGACAGAGGGTCACTAGGAGCTAAAAATGACAAGGAATAAAGTTCTAGAGGCTGGAAAAGACAAGAAAATTGATTCTTTCCTAGAGTTCCCAGAGAAAATGTGGTTCTGGAAACACTTTAGTTTCAGCCCAGTGAACATCATTCTGGAAAGCCAGCCTCAAGACCTGAAAGAGAATAAATGTTTGTTGTTTTGAGTCACCAACCATGTGGTTATTTATTACAACAGCCTTAGGAAACTGCTTAAAAATGAATTTTAAATGCTTATAACATGAGTAAAATATGAAGGTAGACAGCATAGTAACTCCACACTTAATGTCATCAATAGGTTCTCAGAAACTGTGACTTTAAGCAAAATAATATACAGCAGGTTCTCAGTGTCATATCACTCAACGTCCTTTCATTATAGCATTGATGAAAAAAATTGGTTTCATTATATATTTTTTTACTTGAAGTTAACATTTCCAAGAACCTATTAATGACATTAAGTAAGCATTTACTGTATATATCATGATCTCAAAAGGGTTGGCAGCAAAGAAATTAGAGAGTTGAGCCAGCTTGAGGAGAAATCAGAAGAAATCAAGTTCAAAAGAAAAGTGTAGCTGGGCTCGGTGGCTCCGCCTATAATCCTGCACCTTGGGAGGCTGAGGTGAGTGGATTGCCTGAGCCCGCGGGTTCGAGACCTGCCTGGGCAACTTGGCGAGACCTCATCTCTACAATAAATCAAAAACTAGCCGGGCGTGGTAGCGCGCACCTGTAGTTCCAGCTACCTGGAAAGCTGAGGCAGAAGGATCGCCGGAGCCCAGCAGGTCGAGGCTGCGGTGGCCGGGAGCGGCCACTGGACTCCAGTCTGGGCGACGGAGTGAGACTCCAACTCAAACACACACACACACACACACACAAAGAAAAGTGTGTGTGTGTGTGTGTGTGTGTGTGTGTGTTAGATCTGTGAACTTGGGATATGTTCATAGGTTTAGAAGAGTCAATGGGAAGAACTCTGAAAATGCAAGAGCAATGAGATGATGGGTCAGGGTCTTCTGGGAAAGATGATGAAATAGTAGGGGGATAAACCTGGGAAAAATAGGGGGCCCTCCTGCGTTAGGAGGAATATAAAACACTTGCACACCATTTTACCTTAGCACTAATTAGCATCTGCGCAAGAATTGCAAATTTACTTTAATGTTAGCCCAAGCAGAATATAAATAGATAGGTTAAACCTGCTAGGTCACAAGATTAAAAACACCTTATTGATTTTAAATATTTTATTATTTTGAGCTGTTAATGTTACTATCCATCCCCACCAGTGCTGTTATTATGGACTTAACCACACTTCCAAATGAGTGAAAAATAATATAATCAATAAAAATATTGATTATAGTAGTTCAAATAAAATGTGTTTGGGTTTTATTTTGAGCCTCAGTACTTGAAATTCATAATCAGCCATGCTTCAGAAGTGTTCTCTGTTTCAGGCACTTATGTAAGTCATCATCCTGAATATTAAAGGGTATGATGTAGTACTATGATTTTGGAGAAGCAGGCATGATTGAGACCTCAACAATTGTGTCATTATCAGGGAGAACTCTGCTCCAGCAATTTGCATACTGACTAAGTCAGAAGAACATATATCTTTGGGCTCTCTCCTATAGTTTCAGACGATTCATAACAAGTTATTTATCAGAAAATGTATTTCCTTATCTTTAAAAAATGAGAGAAGTGTTATTAGGTTGTGTTGTAAAAAAAAAAAAATTGTGCTTCCAAGAAACTGATGAATTAAATGCTCTGTCCATACTGGTAACTTTTTTCTCTAGAGCTGTTCAGGGACTGAGGAAGCTATGATACAAATGGTCTCAGGTAACCTGCATGTTTACCTGGGAACCTGACAGCACATGATAAGGCTAACTGTAGTAGTTAAGAGAATTTCTCTCTTTCTGAATGGTCAGACTGGGTTGAGAAAGGGAAAATAGGCATATACTATGGTTTCCTGAAGAGCAGCCACTCAAAGCTGATTTGGAATGATGCCTTTTTTCCTTAGAGAAGGCTTGGGAACCAGGAAATCAAGCGGACAGAATACTTTCTACTTCTTTGCAGACAGGTAGGTGAGAGGCACCTCTTAGCTATTTCCTACTATAGGTCAAGGTAAAAGCCCATAGTGGGAAATAGAAAGACTATGACATAGGTAGTTTGTCTTCTAAGTCTATTAGGAAACTGAGAATGGGAAACCGCTGTCAAGAGCCAGATATGTGCAGACAATAGAAAGGCTTCTTTTTTCCTTTCTCGAAAGTAAGAAGGGACCTCACCATCTCTGGAAAGATTCAAATAGCAGAAGTATTTACTATGGTGTAAATGAACCCCAGTGCAACCCGCAAAGGAAGGTCTACTATTAACAGTAGGAGTCCAAAGTGGTGGACAGGTGGTGACTGTAGGGGAAGCCCACAACTGATTCAACTAAGGCTCTGCCTCCAACAACATCAGACAGATAAGCACCCAGGAAGAGCAGAAAAGGTGTGAAAAGATGTGCAACCTGGTGCCACTGTGGGTAAATAATGGAGTTCACAAATATTGTCCAGGGATTACAGAGGGGACTTCTTGGGGGACTAGCACTCCTTGGTTGTATCCATATTGTGGGACTGAAAAACACAAAACAAGCAAGAGGCCTAGATTACTGTGCGTGAAGACCTACCAGATCATATTTGCCTTGAACTACCAATTACTGCCACTCAAAAAAAAAAAGACCTCTCTCTTGGTGGTGGAAACTTAGTTTAATAAATTAATTAAGAGGTGAGGGCAAAGGACATTCCTTTGTAATTAATCTTCTCTTCCTCACCTCCATTCCTAAAATTTAGTATTTTCTTTCATTCATTCATTCATCCAACATGTATTTATTGAATATGTGCCTCATGCTGTGCAGATGCTAGGGAAGCATACAAATTTTTACCTTTAAGAAACATATATTGTAGTGGAAGAGAAAAATACTTGACAAATAAATATAGACCCATATAAATATAAACTTTCAAAATGGGAAAAATAAAAGACAATATAAGGGAGATCTAATTTATTTTGGGGGAATCAGAGAAGGCACAGAAATATCTTTGAAGCTAGAAGATGAGAAGAAGCTTGTGAGGTGAAGAGAAAGAAAGACATTTCCAAACAGAGTGAACAGCCTGTGCAAAGAGCCTGAGAATGAAAAGAGCTTGGCACATTCATGGAACTGAAAGATGGCTAGTGGGTCAGCAGCACAGTCCACTAGGATAGGCGTATCATGAGGCCAGACAAAAGAAATATGAGTATACTGAGGTGACACTGCACCTCATGGTATCACAGATGCACCCTCAGACACAAGTGAAGCAGCTCTTTTGAGAAATTAACCTTGAACCCTTCCCAGAGGGGCTTTATTCTCCCACTCGGCTGTTCTGGATATTTGCTGGTCTGCTGGCCTAGTGCAGCCAGATAGAAGTTAATAATTCACCACATAACGGGATAACAGATGACTGAATGAGTCAAAAACATAGAATGGGAAAGTCTGGGGAAGTATCAGGCCCAGGAAAAGAATATAAGTTCAGGTTCTAACACATTTATTAGAGACGACTGTGAGACAGCTAAGTGAAAAGTTTAAGTTGGCATTTGGATTTAAAGCTCAGAAAATAGGTCTAAGCTAAAGTTATGAATATGGGCATCATGGCAACCAACAAACCACAGAAACTAACTCTGGCTAATCTAAGCAGAAAGAAAATATATTGAAGAAATGTTAGACATAAGTTCACTGAAATTTTAAGATGTTCCAAAACTCTCTTGGGATGGAAACTTAAGTTAGTAAGTTGCCTGGGAGCCTGACAGTACACAGTAGGACTAACTATAAGAGTTTAGAGAATTTCCCTCTTTCTGAATGGTCAGACTGTGGGGTGAAAGGGAGAAAATAGGCATATACTATGGTTTCCTAAAGAGCAGCCACTCAACGATGATTTGGAATGATGTCTTTTTCCTAAGAGAAGTCTTGGGAACCAAGAAACCAAGAGGACACAACACTTTCTACTTCTTTGCATCCAGGTGAGTGGGTCCTCTTAGTTGTTTCCTACTGAGTAAATAGATCAAGGCAAAAAACCCATAGTGGGATATAGGAAGATCATGACACAGGTGGCAGAAACCCAGAAACCACAGAATGCTAGTCAGCCAAGAACACAGTGAAAATTATGCCATTGAAACCTTCTGGTGAGGTCATGCATCACCACGGCGGGCCTTGGGTACTAATGATGGCCACTGGTAACAAAGGCCTGGTTGCTTATAAAATAAGGACTTGAGCCGGGCTCAGTGGCTCAGCCTGTAATCCCAGCGCTTTGGAAGGCCGAGGTGAGTGGATTGCCTGAGCCCGAGGGTTCGAGACCCGACTGGGCAACTTGGCGAGGCCTCATCTCTACAATGAAAATCAAAAAAATTAAGCGGGCATGGTAGCACGTGCCTGTAGTTCCAGCTAATTGAAAGGCTGAGGCGGAAGGATCGCCGGAGCCCAGCAGGTCGAGGCTGCACTTCAGTCTGGGTGACAGAGTGAGACTCTAACTCAAAAAAAATAAAAAATAAAAAAATAAGGACTTGGATGCTGCTTGTTCACACTCAGGTGAACTCTCTACACTCCCTGCTTGTTTGATTCACTAATCTCCCATTCAAATCCAGTACCCAGCATCTTATTCACTAAGCCCACCTGTCCACATTCCAACCTTAATTAAAAGGATAAAATCAAGTATCAGGAATATTTATCTTTGGTAGAGAAAAGGAACCTATAGGAACATATAAGATCACACAGGGAGCAAGTGAGAAAGACAAATAAAGAAACAGGACAGGATGAGAAGAAAAGGAAAGAAATAGGGGTTAGGGAATTCTCGGGGGAAGGCTAGGACCAAGACTCAAGAAACTCAAGAATAGAATTTTACCTGAATAAGAATTGTCAAGGCCCATTCAGTGATAATGTACTCAATCTGAAGTCTAAGTAGCACTTTAACTTGAAAATAATTCAGAAATAAAGATGGGTATTCCTCATTCAGGAGTACATTTTGATTTTTAACAGATAAATCTTGAAGTGAATTCTAAGAATCACAGAATAAATCTGAACCCTCAAGATGGCATTTCAACATGACCTTACCCACCCTGAAGCCAACTATAATTGGGAATACTCATATGATTGTCAAACTATCCAAAGTTACAGCAGCACAAAAAAAAAAAGAACTGATAGAAATTCATATGAAAATTAATTGAAGTACAATATGCATTGTCTGGATGTACTTCTTCAGTATTCTTTACTGACCTGTGACTCTTTGAGTAATTATCTGCAGATCTTCAAACCTGGTGAGAATTTAATCAAAGGCAAATAAAAAGACATGCTACATCTTTTGTGCTAGGAATAAAACGAAGCTGAATACCCTGTGAAAAAAATCACTAGGACATTACGATGAGCATTATCATGGCAAAAAAAAAAAAAGTGTGTGTGAGTTGGGGTACCAAGTAAATACACTTTTCCCAAACAGTCTCACCATTAGAAATATATCCTAATTAAACTCTTTTTCCTTAGAAAAAAAAAATGTCTGCATGTCTTAGCCCATTTTGTACAGCTATAACCGAATGCCTGAGACTGGGTGATTTACAATGAACAGAAATGTTTTGACTCACAGTACTAAAGGTAATTAAATCCAAGATCAAGACACCTGCATCTGGTCTGGTGTGGACCTTGTTGCATCCTCACATGGCAAAAGGCAGAAGAGCATGAGAGCAAGAAAACAAATCCACTTTCGCAAACCCTTTATATTACGGCATTAATCTACTTATGAAGGCAGAGCCCTCATGACCAAAACACTTTTCATCAGGCCCAACCTTCTAACACTGTCACATTGAGGGTTAAGTTTTCACCATATGCAAACTAGGGGATATACATTCAAATCATAGTATTCGCATAAGTCGTCCCCTGTCTCCACTCCAGTACTTGAAATGCTTGGTCCCAAACACAGTGAGAAGGGAGGTTTTTTTACTTTATTTTTATTTATTTATTTTTTATTATAAAGATGTGGGGTACAATTCAGGGTTAGGTATACAAATGTTGAGTATGCTGGTACCCTTGTTGATGAGGTATGCCCTTCCCTCCCCCAGCAGTTTCCCTCAACTGCCAATCCCATCCTCCCTCCCTTGACAGTTTCCTATTACTGCAAAATACTTTCTTATAGTATTATAATTGTTCAAGGTCCGCTTATGAGTGAGAACATATGGTACGCTGTTCTTTGTTTCTGTGATAGATCACTGAGTATGATTGACTCCAAATCCATCCAAGTTGCTGTGAAGTTCATATATTTATCTTTCTTAATGACTGCATAGTATTCCATTGTGTAGGTGTACCACATTTTCTTTATTGAGTCCAGCTTCGATGGGCAACATGGCTGGTTCCATGTTTTTGCTATTGTGAATAGAGTTGCAGCAAACATACGTGTGCAGGTATCTTGTTTGTAGAATGATTTGAGTTCCTCTGAGTGTATTCCCAATAAGGGAATTGCTGGGTCATTTGGAAGGTCAATTTCTAGTTCTTTCAGATACTGCCATGCTGTCTTCCAAAGAGGTTGCACTAGTTTGCATTCCCACCAGCAGTGTGGAAGCGTTCCTTTCTCTCCACATCCTCGCCAGCATCTGTTGTTGTTTGTTTTATTAATGATGGCCATTCTTACTGGGATTAGCTGTTATCTCAACGTGATTTTGATTTGCATTTTTCTGATAATGAGTGAGGCTGAGCACTTTTTAAACTACTCATATAGTCTTTTCAGTCAACTCTTGCTACTAAAGCAGTGGTTTTCCAAGTGAGTGTGAAAGAGTCCCAGATTCACACACACAGTCTTTAGGAGCCACCACAGAAAACAGAGAAGACCCATTAGACATAGCTCAAAATTCCTAGCACCACTGTGATTTTATGTCTTCTACATCAGTTCTAAAGTGGTGTTAAAAGCTTAAAAGCATCTCTGGGGAAATAAAAATATTTACTAGTCAGTTACTTACATTGCTACTGTGAATAGTAGAATGTTCTAAAAAGCCCATAAGTATTCATGTTGGGACCCCAGACATGCAGGATGGCAGGATTTCTAAAAACCAAAACTAAGATCCTGCTAAAGAAGAAAGATGATCTTTGTTTTCATCACATACCTGAAAGGCTGTCCACCCAGGATTTGGATCTCCAAATAAGCCTCACATTTAGGGTTGCCAGATTTAGTGAATAAAAATATAGAGAGTTCAATTAAATTTGAATTTCAGAAAAATAACAAAATGTTAATATAATTATACCCCATGCAGTATTTGAAACATACTTATACTGAAAAATTATTCATTGCCTAGCCAGGCATGGTGGCGTGAATCTGTAGTTCCAGCTACTTGGAAGGTTGAGGTGGAAGGATCGCCTAAGTCCAGCAGGTCGCAGCTGCGGTGGCCGTGAGCATGCCACTGCACTCCAGCCTGGGCAACAGAGTGAGACTCCAACTCAAAAAAAAAATTGTTCATTGTTTATCTGAAATTCAAATCGATGTGGGAATCCTGTACCTTATCTGGCAACCCTACTCATGTCAGACTGCAGCATGTGGATCTGTCCTGGGTAACAACTACATAACCTCAAGGGTCAAAGTTCACCTTAAATACATGAGTATTTTGACCACCCACGAAGTTCTGTCTAGGACATAGGACCAATTGAACAGCCTGGATGGTGCTTCAGAAGCCCAACACAGAAAACTATTCCTGCAGATGCCCTGTTACTCTTTTTTTTTTTCTTTTAATGTTTGTATTTTAAAGGTGTGGGCTGTGGTGTACAATTCAGGGTTAGATATACAAAAGTTCATTATGCAGGTACTCTTGTTGATAAGGTGTATTCCCCCTCCCCCAGCAGATTCCCACTTCTGCCAGTCCCTCCTCCCTCCCAACCACCCCCCACCCCCACAGTTTCACGCTACTGTCAATCCTTTTCTTTCTTTATCTATTTATTTTATTTTATTTTTTTAGTTGGAGTCTCACTCTGTTGCCCAGGATGGAGTGCAGTGGCATGCTCATGGCTACCCCAGTGTCGACCTGCTGGGTGGGCTCCAGGGATTCTTCCGCCTCAGCCTTCCAAGTAACCAGAACTACAGACGTGTGCCACCATGCCCAACTAATTGTTTTATTTATTGTAGAGACGAGGTCTCCCCAAGTTGCCCAGGCTGGTCTCGAAACCACAGGCTCAGACAACCCACTTGCCTCGGCCTCCCACAGTGCTGGAATTACAGGCTGAGCTACCCAGCCTGGCCCACCAATCCTTTTCTAATAGTATTGCGATAACTGTTCAAGGTTGGCTTATAAGTGAGAACATGTGATACTCAGTTCTTTGTTTCTGTGATAGATCACTGAGTATTATAGACTTTAAGTCCATCTAGGTTGCTGTGAAGTTCATGATTTTGTCCTTTATGGCCACATAATATTCCATCATGTATATGTACCACATTTTTTTTTATCCAGTCCTCTTTTGATGGGCAGCACAGTTGGTTCCATGTTCTTGCTTCTGTGAGCAATGCTGTGATAAACATACATGTGCAGGTACATAGAGTGATTTGAGCTCTTCCCAGTATATTCCTAGTAGGGGGATAACAGGGTCTTATGGAAGGTTGATCTTTAGATCTTTTAGGAATCACCACACTGTTTTTCACAAAGACTGTACTAGTTTACACTACTACCAACAATGTAGAAGTGTTCCCTTTTTGCCACATCCTCTCCAGCATCTGTTGTTT
The DNA here is from genome assembly GCA_963574415.1 of Tarsius wallacei. Lineage (NCBI taxonomy): Eukaryota > Metazoa > Chordata > Mammalia > Primates > Tarsiidae > Tarsius > Tarsius wallacei. Next base: position 39,223 of record CAUYQG010200135.1, on the reverse strand, counting down.
TTTAAGTTATTGATGATGGCCAGCCTGAGAGAGTTAGGTGGTATCTCAGTCCTGTTACTCATTTTGCCTCTAGCCTGTCTGTTTAGTCATCATTTCAGTTACTGACTTAAACCTTGCTTATCTGCCTAGTGCTTCTTTTTTCTAGGTCCATCAGCTCCCAACCTGGCCAGATGCAGAGCCTCAAACGAACTCCTAAGTCACTTCACTTCTCCATGGACATTACCTAGACATAAACAGGAATTCTCAACTCCATGAGCCAGCGTTCTCAATTTTCAAAACTCAGACCACTTAAGAACCCCAAGATTTATCACCACTCTGGACTCCGAGATTAAGCCTATCTATAATCAGGTCACTGTTTTAAAACCCCAAAAGAAGCTCAGCATGCTCTACCTCAAGGGTGGTAACTCTCAATATAGCACCTCTTCAGTGAGGATTTCCCTAGCCTCACTAGGTAAAGTTGTACACATGCCTCCCCCCATGGCACTCAGTCTCCTTCTATTTTTCTTGATGGCACTTACCAGATTAAAAATATCAGATATTTTACATATTCATCTGGTTTCTTTTCTGTCTCTCCTCACTACAATGTCAGCTCTTCAAGGGCAGTTGTTTTGCCTTTTTTGTTTAGCAACTGAAGTAGTATCTAGTACAAGATAGACACTCAAAAATATGCTTTTGGAATATCATGCCTTTCTACAGTAGCTGGATTACTAGAAGAGAGGTCATTTTTCTGTTATTCTGTTGTAGGTCTGTGCCTTGTTCAATATCTCTGCAAATCCATCACTGAGATCCTAACTTCTTCCCTCGGCCAAAGCCTTTCCAGGAATGTGCAATATACACAAGAATTGAAAACCACATAGCCAGCTTGCTGGTACCCGCCATCAAAGCTTCTCCACCTGAACTTCCTGTCTCTACCTTGAACCTCCTTCTAACACCAAAGTTCAGATTCACCTGCTCAGTTTTCCCTGTCATGTACCAGTTATAAAAGTGGGGGTCCACAGACTCCTTGTCATCTCAAGATCAAAAGGGCAGCACTCCTACAAGGTATAAAAAAACTCCAACTTTCTAGTCTTTGAGGACTCTTCTCTGTGTATAGTATGATTTACAACTTTTGTACTAGAGAAATAAACTAATTTTAAAACATAAACATCCAGGCCGGGCTCGGTGGCTCAACCTGTAATCCCAGCACTTTGGGAGGCCAAGGCTAGTGAATTGCCTGAGCCCGCGGGTTCGAGACCCACCCAGGCAACTTGGTGAAACCTCATCTCTACAATAAATCAAAAATTAGCTGGGCGTGGTAATGCGCACCTGTGGTTCCGGCTACTTGGAAGGCTGAGGCGGAAGGATCGCTGGAGCCCAGCAGGTCAAGGCTGCGGTGGCCGAGAGCATGCCACTGCACTCCGGTCTGGATGACAGAATGAGACTCCAAAGAAAAAAAAAAAGAAAATAAAACGTAGGCATCCTGACAGAGCAGTGTATTGAGTTCACATTTTTTGAAACTGTTAATGTCCTAAGAACCTATAATATAGAGAATCATCTTTAGATGGATAAAGGTGAAAATGATCGTAGTATAGTCCTCCTCTACCACTAGGGCCACCCAAACATGGAATTATTTTTTGAAAGGAGGGCCCCTTATAATACACTCAGAATTTGGTCCTCTGGATCAGTCAACCAAATTCTTTATCTGTGAATTTTGAGAAGGTTGCAGCATGATTTGCAGAAGAAAGGTTCTGAGTTGTGCTGGTTCTTCCACAATGACAATGTTCAGTAGTTTTTTTTAGCATAAATGTCATGACCCCATGCCCCACACTCCTTATTCACCTGATCTTGCCCTGAGTAACTGTCTTTTCTTTTTTTTTCTTTTTTCTTTTTTTGGTTTCTCCAGATGAAAAGAAGTTCTCAAAGAGAAACATTTGGCTGATGTGGAAGAGTTTAAACAAAAAAGAGCAGGAGTATTAAAAGGCATCCAAATTGACAAGTTCAAAAACCATTTTGAGAAGTGGAAAAAGTGTCTCAATAGGTGTGTTGCACCAAACAGAGTACTTTGACGGTGACCGAAGCTTAAGCATGTCAGAATAAATACACAATGCTGTATAAATAAATTCCAGAATTTTTTGGATCCCTCCCATGTAGTGTAGTCTTGACGTTCTGGATCGGTTATTTCTCAGGACCACTTTGTGAAGTATTTTATATTGACTAGTAAGACCTCTTTTGTCTTGCATATATTTGTTTACATATATATTACATGTATAGTATTAGGCAAAAAAATCTTATGGATGGATTTTTATAAGGTGCTTTAGTATCAGAAAGCTCTTTGGTTAAGAGAGACACTAAAAGGATCACACTGGATTATTCTGAAAAAATGAGATGTCAGAAAACATAACAAAAAATTCTAGAGCATCCATCTCAAAATGATCCAGAACTTTTAATAAGCAACCTGTGTTTAATCTCCACAGTATGTATTAGTTGGGTGGCAATTTTCCACAGATCATTAGTACTTCTGGTCCACAGTCTGATCAGATTCAATAATCAACCACAAAATGCCAAAAGACATAAATAGTAGAATTAGAGTGTGAAATTTGTTTACTACATTATCCTGGTGTCTAGAATAGAGTAATCATTCAATAAATACTTGTGGAACAGAAAGGATATTATTAGTATAGAGGCATATTTTTATTACAGTTGATTTCAGATTTCCAAAGCTCTAAAGTTTGGAAACTTCTTCAAGCCTTCCCAAGAAAAATCTTCGAGTGTGACTTGTGTTGCCCAGCACAATCTTTGCCTAAAATAATCATTCACAGGGACCTGCGTTACTTGGGTCTCTGTAATTATCAAGGCAACTTATATAACTACAAAATAAATTTTGATTAATGTAAAGTTACTGGGAAACCAAGCTTCCAGAGACATTAACTTATGTCTGGGGTTCTCTGTTTTCTTATTACTTCTACTAAACTATTTATACCAAATTAAATTAGAAAAATAAAAAGGAAAATGGGGACATGTTTACAGCATCAAAATAAAAACAAAGAAAAAAATATCCAAGAGACAACTTCTGTTCTTTCTAGATTTACCTAAATTTGACAGTAGAAATTGATATTTTCAAATTACTAACTATAAATACATATTTGGTTTCATTTACATAAGAGAAAAAATAAAAATGACAATAAGAAATGTATATAGTTGAAGGTGAACATCAAATCCTAAGTATAATGCTAAAGCACTCCCATGGTACCTGGAATTATAGCCTTGAACTCAATGTAGTTGGGTTTATTATCAGTTCCTAAGGGAATTTAATCACTAAGAGCATGTAACAGTCATTATAGAAGAGTTATCCTTCAGTCTTAGCCTTCAACATAACATTATAGCAAGACTCCAACACATAATAATGAAAAAGCACTTTAGTGATATCCTGAAAATAAAGATAAATTCCATCATCTATTATGTTTTCTGGTCAGAAGTTTGCTAATAAAAAAATAGTTATAGAAACTCTGGGTTTGGAAGCCAGAATTGTGCAGTACCTGCATTTGATCACAAAATCCCATTATAAAAAAAAAGTTTCTACCTGAAACAAAGTTGAAGTTCAAAATTAGGGCACATAAAAACACATTGCCTTTTATATTTTATGTTCGCAGATTTATGCTACACATGAAGCAACCAAAAAACTACTGGAATGGCATCACTTAAGATACTTAATGGTTTATTTTGTTCAGAGTTACATCAAAATCGAGCCATTTAGGTAACTGCTTTATTAGCAAATTATTTGATGAAAATAACTCTCTGGTAATAAAAATGAACAAATTGAATTTTTCTATTTTCTGTATACTTTATATATTCTTGAGTTAAAAATAACAGAGATTTTAATGTCTGGTTATAAAATGGTATTCTGAAAATTATGGAGTTTGTTTTATGCTTTTACATCTTCCTTCTCTGTGTTATAAAAAATTGCATGGTCTCCTGGCAGCGTTTGATTAATAATTTGATATCAGGCTTGTTCCACCCTCCCAGAGAACTCAAGTGACATAGTCTAATGAATTTGGGAAATCCACAACTACATTTACAATATCAGTGATTCTGAAACTGTGCTGTTCGATAGGGTAGTCACTGCCACGGCAGCTACTTAAATTAAGTCAATTAAAAGTAAATAAAATTATACATTCAATTCAAGGTGTGGTATCAGGTAAAAGGAACAAGCGTGATTCTTTTCCACTAAATGCAACTATAAAGCCCAGAAAGAATGCATGGGGCAGTTATTTGTAAACTGAAAAGTAAACAGCCACATCACCGAAGAACACCAGGGTTTGAGGTACCATGGAGTCAGTGGTGGACTTACTATTCATCTCTTCCCCTCAGCCTATGACTCAAATTCAGTGCAGCCTGAGAAGTAAGTACTGTGGCACAAACCTACTGAGCTCTAAACAATGCACAATAGACCTGACTGAGGACTAGCAAAAGGAACTCTTAATGCTTAGAGTGGGGAAAAATCTATTTTCTCCTTCTTACCAGGCCCAGCTCCCGGGCAATGCCATCTCAGTATTGACAGTGATAGCTATGAGACCCTATAAGAGCCGAAACTTTTAGAAAAAAAGAAACTTCTTTCCTGTTTAGTGAAGGTATAGTTAAAAGAGGGTAAGACAAAATCATGTTGCTTTTCTTCTCTCTATGTTCTCCCTCTTACTGAGCCAGAATATGAGCTCAATCACAGAAGTACACACAGAGAGGGATCGCAAAAGCTTCAAATTTCCGGGCAAAGGACCAAAAAAGGAGGGCTTGGGGAATCAAAAAGTACTCAGGAAATCATGGAGAGAGAAGAACTTGGGAAAGTGATCTCATGAATTTGTTTATAAACTCTTGAGCTCACCATTGACCTACAAGTGTATAATTCTGATCCTGATTAGCATACCAAGCACTCTGAGAACTGAAGTAATCTATAGACCACCACTGCCTGGTTCTAGAGTGATCATTGGGTGCAGGATTCCCAGGATATATCCAAAAAGCATTGAAGCCATAGGTCACATTGGAGGTAGTTAGGAATTTGAGACCTGAATCTAACCGGATCAGTATCCTGCTGACTCAAAAATAGTAACATTCTCCACAGAATTTAAATAAAACCCAGAGTCTCATAATGTAATATTCAAAGTATCCATTATATAATCTAAAATTACTCAACATTTGATGAGCCAAGAAAATGCTAACTTATGTAAGAAAAGAAAATCAATAGACACTAATGCCAAGATTACACAAATGTTGGATTATATGACAAAGACTAAAATGTTAAACTGGCAATTGTGAATACTCACACAACAAATGTAAAAATTAAAAAAAAAAACTCACCAAAAAAGTACAAGATATAAAGAAGAAAAAATGAAAAACAAAATAAGTGCTATAAAAATACACTGGGACGGGGCTCAGTAGCTCAGCCTATAATCCCAGCACTTTGGGAGGCTGAGGTGAGTAGATTGCTTGAGTGTGAGGGTTCAGACCAGCCCGGGAAACTTGGCCGGACCTCGTCTCTACAATAAATTTTTTAAAAATTAGCTGGGCATGGTAATGCATGCCTGCAGTTCTGGCTACTTGGAAGGCTGAGCCGGAAGGATCGTGAGATCCCAGCAGGTCGATGCTGAGGTGGCCATGAGTGTGCCACTGCACTCTAGCCTGGGTGACAGAGTGAGACTCCAACCCCCCAAAAAATACATTGGATAAACTCAGTAGCAAATGTAGATGATGTAGAAAGAATCAATGAAGTTAAAGATGAAGTAATAGAAATTGTCAAATCTGGTCATGGCCTTCGCAGCAACTTGGTTGCAGTTGGATTCCATCATATTAAGTGAACTATGACAGAAACAAAGAACTGAATATCACTTGTTCTCACTCATAAGGGGGCCCTGAATACTAGTCACATTAGTACAAGGATGAGACCAACAGTCACTGCATACTGCTAGGGGAGGGAGAGAGGAAGGAGAGTAGGAGCCACATGTCAACACAAAGGGTACCTGGTCCACCACCAGGGGGAGCGAGGGTCACCCAAAAGCCCAATTCTATCTGCATGCAGCCTACTTATATAGTAAATCCTCACTTGTACCCCACAATTCTGTAATAAATAAATAATTTTAGAAACAAGTCAATAAATAAGCAAAAAAAAAAGAAATTATTCAATCTGAATAGCCAAGAGAATAAAGAAGAATAAATGAACAGAACCTCAGAGACCAGTGACACAATAGCAAAAGTCTTATGCCATGTCATCAGAGTGCCAGAGGGAGAAGGGAAAGAGTGTGGTCATGAAAACAATAAATGAGGGAATAATGGCTGAAAATTTCCCACATTTGGCTAGAGACATGAACCTACAGAAATAAGAACAAACCCCAAAGAGGATAAATCCAATAACTTAATTTTCACCATGTTCTGTGAGCACAAAGTCAAGAAAAAATTTCTCAAAGACAGCCAGAAAAGAATAACACATTAACTATACAGTAATGATGATTAAAATCACTATATATTTCTCATCAGAAATCATTGAGGTCATAAGGAAGTGGCACAATATTTTTATAGTACTGAATAACTATAAACACAGAATTTTGCATCTAGCGAAAATATTATTCAGGGACAAAAATGAAATAAAGATATTCTCAGATTTAAAAGAAAAAAAAAGAGTTTTTAACCAGGAGACTTTCTCTTTAAAGAAAGTTTGACAAAGGAATATCTTTTGACAGAAGGAAAATGATACTAGAAAGAAACATAGAACACGCAACAAAAATGGTATATAGCTTGGTAAACATAATGGACCATTTTCCTACTGAATTCCTTAAAACATGTTTGACAGCTAAAAAAACAAAAAAGCAAACCAAAAAAACACTGACTCACAGAGTTTAAAGTATAGATACTATATATAAGACAACAATAGCATAAAGGTGGAGGGCAAACGGAACTAAAGGATAGCATGGTTTTAAAATACCAGTTAGATGACTTTCCAGCAGAATTCTACAAAACATACAAGAAGGAACTGATACCAATCCTGGTGAAAGTATTCCAGGCAAATGAGAAAGATGGAACTCTCTCCAAATCATTTTACGAAGCTAACATCACATTGATACCCAAACCAGGTAAAGATACAACAGAGAAAGAGAATTATAAGCCAATATCCTTGATGAACGTAGATGCTAAAATTCTCAACAAGATTTCTAGCAAATTGGATTCAACAACACGTCTCAAAAATGATCCACCATGACCAAGTAGGCTTCATCCCTCAGTTACAGGGCTGGAACAACATTCGTAAGACAAAAACGTAATTAGATACATCAACAGATTTAAAAACAAAAACCACAAGATTATATCATTAGATGTGGAAAAAGCTTTTGATAAAATCCAGCATCCCTTCTTGATAAAAACCTTTGAACATCTAAGCATAGATGGAACATACCTCAAAATAGTAAGAGCCATCTATGAGAAACCCACAGCCAGCATATTACTAAACCAACAGAAATTGAAACCATTTCCCCTGAAAATCAAACAAGAAAAGGGTGCCCACTCTCACCCTTTCTTTTCAACATAGTTTTGGAAGTCCTAGCTAGAGCAATCAGACAAGAGAAAGAGATCAGCGGTATCCAAATAAGAAAAAAGGAAGTCAAATTATCCTTCTTTGCAGTGAAATGGTGCTATACCTTGAAAACCCATGAGAATCTGTCAAAAACCTCCTTGCACTGATAAAGAACTTTGGCAAAGTCTCAGGTTATAAAATCAATGTGCAAAAGACAGTCGCATTTCTATACACCAACATAAACAAACAGAAACTCAAATAAAAAGCACAATCCCATTCACGATAACCAGAAAAAAATAAAATACCTTGGCATCTTCCTAACCAGAGATGTGAAAGACCTTTACATCGAAACTACAAAACACTGCTCAAAGAAACCAAAGACAAAACAAACAAATGGAAAAATATTCCATGCTCATGGATTGGAAGAATCAGCACTGTTAAGATGTCCATCCTACCCAGGGCAATCTACAGATTTAATGCAATACCCATTAAATTACTAGCATCATTCTGCTCAGACATGGAAATGACAATACAGGAATTCATATGGAAACATAAATTACCATGAATTGTCAAAACAATCCTTAGCAAAAAAAAAAAAAAAAAAGCACAGCAGGAAGTATCATATTCCCAGACTTTAAACTTTATTATAAAGCTACAATAATCAAAACAGCCTGATATTAGTACAAGAACTGGCATATAAATAAATGGAACAGGTTAGAGTTTCCAGAAGCAAAATCTCAATTGTTAACCAACTCATCTTCAAAAAAGCCTCCACCACCAACCACTGGGGAGAAGAGAACCTGTTCTGTAAATGGTACTGGAAAAACTGGCTGACCACATGCAGAAGATTAAAACAAGACCCCTACCTATTCCCATGCACAAAAATCAACTCTAAATGGATCAAAGACCTAAATGTAAAATCTCAAACTATAAGAACCTTAGAATGTGCAGGAGACACCCTTATGGAAATTGGAACTGGCAACCAATTCCTGATCAAAACCCCAAGTGCCCATGCTATAAGAGATAAGGTAGACAAGTGGGACCTCATCAAACTGACAAGTTTCGACAAAGCCAAAGAAACCATCAAGAGGGCAGGGAGACAGTGCACGGATTGGGAAAAAATACTTACCAGCTGCATGTCTGATAGAGGCCTAAAATCTAGGATCTACAAAGAACTCAAATGTGCTGAAAAGAAAAACACAAACAGCCCCATTACAAAGTGGGCAAAAGGTATGAATAGACAGTCCTCAAAAGAAGACGTATGAGCAGCCAACAGATACATGAAAAAACACTCAACCTCACTAGCCATCAAAGAAATGCAAATTAAAACCACCTTGCAATACCACCTAACTCCAGTCAGGATGGCCATCATCAATAATTAAAAAAACAACAGCTGCTGGAGAGAATACAGCGAAAAGGGAACACTTCTATACTGTTGGTGGGAGTGTAAACTAGTACAGCCTCTGTGGAAAACAGTGTGGTGATTCCTAAAAGATCTAAAAATTAATATTCCTTATAACCCCACAATCCCCCTACTGGGAATATACCCAGAAGAACTCAAATCACTCATGAAAAAGATGCCTGCACACGTATGTTTATTGCAGCATTGTACAAAATAGCAAAAACATGGACTCAACTGTGCTGCCCATCAAAAGAGGACTAGATTTTAAAATATGGTACATAATCACGATGGAATATTATGCAACCATAAAGAAAAACAAAATCATGAATTTCACAGCAAACTTGATGGACTTAGAGTCTATAATACTGAGTGATCTTTCACAGAAACAAAGAACTGAGTATTACATGTTCTCACTCATAAGCGGACCTTGAACAATTATCATAATACTATATGAAAAGGATTGGCAGTATCGGGAAACTGCACAGGTGTGTGGGGGGGGATTGGGAGGCGGGACTGGCAGTAGTGGGAATCTGCCTGGGGAGGTGGGGGGACACCTCATCAACAAAGGTACCTGCATATTGAACATTTGTATACCTAACCCTGAATTGTATCCCACATTTTTAAAATAAAATTAAAAGTTAAAAAATATATAAAATAAAATTCCAATTAAAGTGGAAGGATATTAATTGAATTACACTGTCGCAATCTAACTATATATTGTGGAATCCCTAGAGTTACTACTAGAAATAAAAATTACACAAAATCATCTAGTAAAAAGTCATGAAGATAATTTTTTGTGTGTGTGGACCAATTTTTTTTTTTTAAGATGTGGAGTACAATTCAGGATTAGGTATACAAGTGGTGATAGATAAAATTTGACGATAAAAAATTTTCAAATAACCTACAAAGGGCAGAAAGCATCAAGAGGGAACAACAAAACCAGAGAAACAAGCAGAATACAAACAACAAATGTGATAGGCTTACATTCAAACATATCAATAAAAGCATTAAATATAAATGATCAAAGTGCCCTAGTTAAATGACACAGATTGTCTTAACAGATAAAAGATAATGACCCAACTCTAGGCTGTCTATAATAAATGTATTTTATAGATGGGTTGTAAACACTAATGAAAAGAAAGCTGGAGTGGCTATATTAATACCAAATAAAGTAGACTTCAAAGCATTAAAAAAATCATCATTGATAAAGAAGGATATTACTTATTGATAAAAGGGTCAATTCACAAGATGGCATAGCAATCTTAACTTGTGTATCCATTTTACATCAGTTCCCAAACAAATGAAGCAAAAATTGACAGAACTAAAAGGAAATATGTACAAATCCAAAATTATAGTTAGAGAAGTTAACTCTTCTTTCTCAGTAACACTAGAACTAGTAGAGAGAAATTCAGAAGGAATATAGAAGAACTGAAAAATGCCATTAGCCAATTAGATGTAAGAGATGTCAATAAAATATTCTACCCAACAATGACAGATCCTTTACAAGTGTATGTAGAACTTTCACCATCACAGACTATGTTCTGGGTCATAAATCAAATTTTAGATAATTTTTTAAAATTTTAAAAACAGAAAATCTATTCTTAGACCATAATGTAATTACATAGGCAATTACTAACAGAAAGATATAGACATGTGTGTGTATATATATGTGTGTGCGTGTGTGTGTATATATATGTATACATATACTGATACATACGCATACACATACTGATCAAAAAAATTCTCAAAGGAAATTATAAACTATTTCGTACTGAATGAAATTTTTTTTTAAAAGCACAGCATAATATAATTTGTGGGATGCAGTAAATGTTCCTTAAAGGAATATTTATAGCATTACACACTTATAAGAGAAAAGAAAAAAGGTCTCAAATAAAAAACGGAAGTTTTTGTCTTTTGAGACTAGAAAAAGAAAAGTAAAATAAGCCCAAATTAAGTACCAGAAAAGAATAAAGATAATAAGAAACATCAATTAAATTGAAAACAGAAAATCAGTAGAAAAAAATCACTGAAATAAATGCTGGTTCTTTTAAAAGGTGAATACAATTGATGAACCCTTAACAAGAATGCAAATTAAAAAGAGAGCAAAAATTACTACCAATATCAAAAATTAAAATGAATTGGACATGAATACTATACACACAAATATAATTTATTCTCCCATTTGTGGAATGATCACTAGACTAATTCTTACTCTTTGCATGAATCTATGTTCCTTCTTCAAGGAAAAGATTAAGGATACAAATGTTAGCAACACTGATTTCCATAACGTATGGTTGTGAGTGCCAAATAAAACTTATGTCTGTCTATAGTCTTCGTGTAGGAAACTTTTCCCAGGACTTTGACTGAAATTTTAAATTAAACCATTACTGAAAGTTCACCTCTTCAGCTGGAACAACTCACTTTGTCTCTTTCAAATCTTCACATAGTCATAGAGAAAGTTGTAGGGTTATTTAAAATATTCTCAGCAGCAGACATTCTCGCTGCTGTACTGCCTGTTGTGTCCTTCACAAGGTACCTTTCCTTTAATAAATCTGCTTTTCCTAGTTCTCTCTCTCTTTCTCTCTCCCTCTCTCCATATATATACATATATACACTCATCAGCTTCATAATTATATCTTGCTGCCATTTTTTTGTTTCATCTCTTCAACATCAGCAAAACATTTCCCTTTGAGAACTTTTTTTATCTGGGGAAACAAAACCAAAAAAAATCACTGGGGGCAAGATCGGGTGAATATGTAGGGCGGAGTATAGGGGTCATGCCATTTCTTGTCAAAAACTGCTGAACACTCAGCCAGTGTAGGCAAGTGTGCTTGTGAATCATCCGTCACGAAATGAGAAAACACACTGAAAGAATCTCCAAAAAAACTACTGAAGCAGAATGCTGTCTCTCACAACAATGCCAGCTGGTACACTGAAGCCGATGGGCTCCTAGAACACTAACCTATGGGGACAACCTGTACTACAAGGAGCTCACCCTCCAAAAGATAATTCCAGGGGGTTGGGGGGGGCTCCTCATTCACATATTTAAAACACACACACACACATACAGAGAAAAGATTGAGAAGCACCCTTGGGCACAGACTACAAAAAAGAAGGAAAATGCAAATGGGTTGAGAAGTTTCAATAACTATGAATTTAACAAAACAGTTGCAAGTGATCCTGAGGAAGAAGAAAAGAACAAAGGCAACTAATGAAATCAATTTGTCTATAAAGAAACTCTCTAATGGATGGAGAAAGGTTGCATAGCCAAGGAAAATACAAAAGAAGAATAAAAATCTTTAAAAACATTCAAGAAGGAAGACATACAGAGTGAACAAAAACTGGCCAAAACTGGTTAAAAACAATAGGAGGAAGAAATGTATTTTCAGTAAGTTTAGAACTGACGAAAAATGAGGAAAGAATTGGACTTGTACTTGGGGCAGATGGTGAAATGTTAACAGATGCAGAGAAAACACAAAACTCTTCATGTTTCTTGTTCTCTAAAATTCTTAAATTTTATTTCTCTCATTTAAACTGAGAAATATAAAACAACTGAGGGAATTACAGTCAAGGTAGGCAATGAGTTGAGTTAAAGAGAATTTAACTATTTTAAAGGAGCTCCTGCCTCTAGCCCAAATGAAATACAAAGGAGGAATCCCCCTAAAAAAACCCAAATTATTTTTTGGAGGGTAAGCCCCTTCTAGTACAGGCTTTCCCCACTAGGTAAGCATTCTAGGAATCCATAGGTATCAGTGTATCAGTTAGTGTTGTTATGAGAGGCTGCGTTTGGCTTCAGTGAATTTTTTTTTTAGATTCTTTTAATGTGTTTGCCAATTTCATAATGGGTGACTTACAAGCATACCTACCCACACTGCACTAAGTGTTCAGCAGTTTTTAACCAAAAACAGCATGACTCCCATGCCTTACCCTCCCTATTCACCCAATCTCACCCCAAGTGACTGTTTTCAGTTTCCCTTGATGAAAGAAGTCCTCAAAGGGAAATGTTTTGCAGATGTGGAAGAGGTGAAACAGAAAAATAGAAGAAGCACTAAAAGTCATCAAAAAGGACAAGCTCAAAACTGTTTTGAGCAGTGGGAAAAAAGCGTCTCCATAGGTATATTGTATCAAACAGAAAGTACGTTGAAAGTGACTGAAGTTTAAGCATGTAAGAATAAATACACCTGGAACCTTACCGAGACAATGTCACACAGGCAATGACTCAGTAAAAAAAAAAAAAAAAAAGTATAAATACACCATTTTGTATGAATAAATTACAGATTCTTGGGGTCCTCTCATGTTCTATCTAAAAACTGGCCATTAAGAAATTATCTGACCTACCTTGTTTGACTGTAGGCCCTAAGACCCCATTCTATAGAGGGCCCTGACCCACACTCAGAAGGAAGAAATGAATGCCCAGGGAGGTCAAGAAGAATCTAGAAAATCAGGCCTTGCTGGGTTTCCCACACTTGGTCTATTAACATTAGATCATACACTTTTTTGCCCAATTATATATCTGGATGACTATCCACACTTTGTTGGCCTTAAGGATAAAAATGGACAATTTGCCTTGTTTTCTTTGGGTTCTTTCTAAAGCCTCCTGTGCATACAAGTTAAATAAATGCGTATGCCTTTTATTAATCTGCCTTTTGTGAGTTGATTTTTCAACTAACCTGCAGAGAACCAAGGAGAAAGCTCTCCCTTGGCCCCCACAGGTCACATATAAAACAGATCCAATCCCTCTTTCACGTGACAGCCCTTCAGCATTTGCTTCTCCAGTTTGAACAGTTCTAATTCTTTGCAAGCTTTCCACATGAGACAGAATTCAGAGGCCTCTCATCATGATGGGCACTGCCTTATGAAAACATTTAAATCCAATATCTAGACATTTGAACAGTCACAACATAGACTGGTTCTGCCACTCCTTGAACTAATAATTACAGACACACATGCAGATACCTCCCCCCACAGCAGATATATTGAATAATTCCTGGCACTAAGATGAGAGTCATCTTCAAATCATCTCGATACAGCCTTCTAGGCTATCACTACTGCCTGATCAGTTGGCACTAATGAGGAAATAAAATTGTCAGCCCTGTAGTAGATATTAATACATCCTAAAATGACATAAATTTTTGGCAATTATTTGATGTGCTATCTCTTTGGGAGACTGCTCACACCCTTAAGTCATTTCACTATGTGCTTCTGCTAAACAAAATCACCTCCATTTTTTATTTGTACAGTACTTTGTTTTTATTTTGGGGCTTTGTTTATCAATTGATATATTCATTTAATATACATTAAATGAATACAAAAACATTATTTAAAAATATTTAAAAATATTATTTAAAATATGCAACATATTTATATTGCCTAAATGTCAAATACCATATTTAATTGATAAATGTAATTTAATATATAAAGATATAAAACCCATTATTGAGCCCAAAGGTCCACAGTTGTACTATTATTAGAAACAATTTGCTCTACTAGAATACTATGGGAGAATGGAATGAATAGCTATACATTTGGAAAGAACTGAGGATTTGGGATGAAGTCAAACAAATCATGAGTCAATAATAAGATATGGCTAAGAAACAAAAAAATAAATGCAATTTAAGACTGCATTAAAAAAATTATAGTATCAAAATGAAAGTAATGGTCATCTTGTAATGTTAGGCCATGTGTTCATTACTGACAATGAAATCACAAGAAAAATGTGCTAAGGATGTGAACTATAAGAAGATTTCTAGTAATATACCTTGTGAATACCAGGTGAGAAAACTAAAGGTCTGATCTTGAAAAGAAAGGGCCCAGGACTCATGATATTATTCTTAAAAATGAAAATAAAAGCTTCCACATAAAAGTGGAATTACAGTAACTCTAGATATAGCCTACAGCTCTGAAAAGCTTTGGGGTTGGAAACCAGAGTTCACATCTTTGCTATGTGATCATAAGCAAGTTACTTAAGCTCTTTTCTACCTAATTCTTCATTTTTTAGCTCAACAAATATCCAAACTGAGTAACAAGAACATAAACTGAATAATTCACATATGATACCTGCCCTTCTGAAGATTGTAGTCACATGATTTTAAATAAGAAATAGTATTTTTAAAAACTACAAGTTGTCACGAGTGCCAGGCCAATAATAGGCACTTAATAAACATTAGGATGCCATCCCTCCAGAGAGCAAAATCAGAATTGATTATTCAATTAATGCCATCCTGAAATAGAATGAACTGTCTTACAAAGATGGTGAGTTTCCTATCACTTAAGTGTTCAATTAAAGGTCTAATAATCACAAGTCAATGAGAATGTAGAGGAGATTTGTACATATGGTGAAAAAGTAGACCAAAACTTCTACAGGATTTCAGCTATAATCTCTATTTTTTTTATGATTTCAATAATCCTCTGAATTTTATCTTTTTAAATAAGCAAACATCTTCACCCTCTTCTCAGTATCATAAAAATATTGAACAAAATAAAATACACTACTTGAAAAAATACACTGAATGAATTAGTTTTTAATTTGGTTAATTAGGCAAGCACTTATTTATCTTTAGATTGTCATTTCTAAATCTGCCTATACCCTAAAAATATTTAACATATATTGAGAAATTAAGTGTGGCAAGGGGGAAAATGACATATCCGGAATTTGCTTTAAAATACTCCAAAAAAAATCGTGAAGAGATAGGTGAAATAAGAGTAGCAAAATATTTATAATAGCTTCATGGGAATTTGTTACATTGTCTCTTCTTGAGTGTTTGTTTGAAAAGTCCCATAACAAAAAATATTATTTAAAATATGTATTCTTTCCAGAAAGTTAAAAGTTAATATATTCAAATATAAATTACATTTTGCTTAGAGTTTCATATAGTGCTAAACCCATTCCATATTTTAAAAGCATGATATAGTGAGAGAAAGAAAATATTTGAGTATAATCTCAAGGGAGAATGCTGTTAGTAAGAAAGAAAGAAATTGCCATGGAGATTAGACAAATTTCAGCTCTTCGTAATCACTAAAAGAAGAATCCAAGAATCTACAAAAATTGGAAATGGAAAGCAAGAAAATATATTTTGTAACCTATGTGGACTTTGCTTCTAGATTTCCAAAGGGTAGAAAGGAATGAATAACACAGGACACAGGGAAGCTTGAGGAGCTTAAAATTAAAAAATAAAAGGTAAAGTGAGTTAGCAAACCTAAAAGGGAGGGAAAAAACTACAACCAAAAATCATATTTCTTCACTGTAACTTGCCAGCTCAAGCCTATCCTGCTTATAAAACTATAATTACTACAAACAGTATTTCTAACTAGTCTTAAAGGGTGTGTGTGTAGGGGAATACATCTATTTTATAATTTCTAAACCACATTGCTTGTAGAAAATTATATTATGAATCTTATTGTAAAGGGAAACATTTTTGTAAAGCCAATGTTTACTACCTATTTTATGAGTTGCATAATGTTTATTTTTATAACATTTATTTAATGATACTTTGTACTATGCAGGAGCTTTAAAGAAAAGCACTGTAGTTTTTCCCTGTCTGAATCCCTCAACTAGATACAACCCTTCCCTCAACCAGAAAATGTGCCTAACTTATGTTCTGTTGTGTTCTAAACTCTTAGCACAGCACCTAGTTGGTAGGCATTCAATACATATTTGTTAAATTAAAAAGTAAATGGTGTTTCACGTCCAGGAATGGTGGACTGGTTAATATAAACTGACCCTCTACTAAGAACTAGAAAACTTGGACAATAAAAAAATTTTAAAAACTGCTTGGAGGTATTGGATGGCAACACGATTATGAAGAATTATAGGACAAGGATCCCCAGGAGAGTAGGTTTAGGAAGTGTAATGGTTAATTTTAGGTGTCAACTTTACTGGGCTAAGGGATGTCCAGATAGCTGGTATTACATAATTTCTGGGTGTTTCCATGAGAGTGTTTCCAAAAGATGTTAGCATTTGAAGAAGTAGACTGAATAAAGACTATCATCCTGACCAATGTGGGTGAACATCATTGAGTCCCCTGAGGACCCAGACAGGAAAAAAAAGGCAGAAAAGGGTTGGAGTTGGTCTCTCTTCTTTAGCTGAGACATCCATCTCCTCCTCCCTTTGGGCATTGAAGCTCCTGGTTCTTGGGCCTTCAGACTCTAGGATTATGCCATTAGCTCCCCCAGTTCTCAGGTCTTTGGGGTCAGACTTAATTACATCACCAGCTTTCCTTGTTCTCCAACTACATTCAGCAGATAGTGGCACTTCTCAACCTTCATGATTGTATGAGCTAATTCCTATAATGGCTATATATTCTACTGGTGCTGTTTTTCTGAAAAACCCTGACTAAACCAGGAAGTGAAGCTAGAAAGAAGAGCAAGCAAGTGGTGGCTATAATAATCAGGGTACTGGTTACACTTGCAGAGTGAGGACAGGTTATTGATTCAGAAGAAGCATGAGGGAGAATTTCAGGATACAGATGATGTCCTATTTTTTTTTTTTTTTAGATTTAACCTGGTTGTTTGATTTGTTATAAACCATTAGCCATTATGTTGTATATCTTTTGGTTGTGATTTTATCTGCATATTTTTATATATTTGAAGACCAAAAAAAAATGATTTCAAAAATACTCCAAAAATATAAATAAATGAGTCTTGATCATATTAATCATTTGAAGTTAGAAGTATTTAGAAAGTATACAGAAATTATAGTAGGTGACAGCAGTTTATTCTTAGAAATGGCTTCTGCTCTTTGGTTCAGAGAATAAAATTAACAGACTCCAAATGGGCAATTCTGGCCAGTGTGAACCATCTTAGGAGTCTTGAAGAAGGGTTCGTGAGAACACAAGAGGAATCTGAAGTTGCTGCTGAGACAAGGTCTATTTTTCTTTATGCCCCATGCCTAAAAGTCTAAAAGAGAAAACATATTTGTCTTAGAAAAAGTCAAAAACAAACAAACAGGCTTTCCAGACTAATCATTAGAGCTTCACACACACACTCAGAAAAACCACGACTAGATAGTAACATTCCTTAGAAAAGCAAAAGTTTCCATGTTAATGCAACAGAAAGTTCTCTGCTCACATTCCAGTCAAAGAAGTGAGATAAAGACAAGCACATGTGCAAAAAACTGCATATTTCTAATACGCAAATCATGACAATGGGGAATACCTAAAAATCCATTAGCTGTTCTTAAGTAAGATCTTTGGGGAGACTTCATTATCTCTGTTTTGACTGCATTCAGAAAGCAACCTTAAAAAGCCTATTAGAGAGCTCTACAAAATAATCTTTTGACAAGCTGCTCTTCTACTGGACTGTGGAAAACCTGACAAAACTTTGATTTTTCATTTTGATCCTTTCTTGATTTTTTTTTTCATATGCGAGCTGCCATTTCAGTACCAGTGATGTCATCGGCTGCCTATTGTAGTCTTTCCCTAAGCAGTATGCAGGGTGTTTTTCACTTAAACTTAACTTTCTGTTATAAGAATTTAGACTCCATCTGGAACTGATAGGCACACACTGCCCCCATCAGGTTAAATTGCCCTACAAAAGCAGATTCTTTGGAAGGAGTGTAGCAAGCAATGAAGTGTAGCAAGTACATATGCACAGAAAAGTAGACATTGTGAATCTCTGAATCCCACTTAAGTTTGTCTTAATTTAATACAACCTAGCCCTAAAAAAGTTAATTTTAAATGAATCACTCTTTAAATAGTTCATTAGCTAAATACTCAATTGTCAACATTGATATCTTAATTCTGATACCACAGACCTGGTTGTCTAAACCTTCACTTCCAACTTAGCAAAGTAAACTGAGAGAAAAACTGTCCTTTCTGGCTTCTCACCACTCAATTCTTTAATCCTTAATGAAATCAAGCTAATTCAGAACCATTAGTAGTTTCCATAATAAAATCTATCTGTTGCACAATGGTAATGTTCCTTACAATTTTTAAATTAAAGCTATATGCTTTATTACTTTACTTCCTTAAATTATATTTGAAAAATCTGGATTTTATAAATAAGTCATTGCAAGTGAAGTAAACATTGTGATGATGCTGGTGATAAAATTTACTCATTAGGAGTATGTTGAGATCCTTTGGGAAAGAAAGCTCTTTATGGTAAATGCTATTGTGGTATTAGGAAGTGCATGTTTATGGTAACATACCAAACACTATAGGAATGCATCCTTGACATGAACACATGAACTAAATTGGCCATGCCCTATACATTCTGACTTTCAAAGGGTTCAAAGAAAGAAAGAAAGAAAGAAAGAAAAGAAAACTAAACCATCTGCCTACCTAGATATCAGAAATTTCCACAGCAACTACTTTTTAGAATAAGATGTTAAGTCTACAATCTAATCTTCCTGGAAGCTGTAACATGTTAAACTTACTAACCTATCTGTAGATGGTCTCTAAAGGAAAAAACATGCAAAATAATTAAGTTTTAAAGGGAGGAAGGAATGCAGAAGAAGGAAGGGAAAAATTAACAATATGGTATGGCAGTACCACAATATTTTCTATTGACTGGAATGATCTGCCTGGATAACTCAAAATAATTCTTCAATTTGTAATTTAAATGCCAAGTCTTTATTTCCACTTTTTCTCACCATAAAGTGGCATTTATTTTATAAACTATTCTAAGATAATTTTTTTTCGTGAATATAACATAAGCAATAAAAGTACATAATCACCCAATGTATTCTTACAAGTGAAAATACCCACATAGTCAGCAACCAAATCAAGATTTAAAATATTATCATCAGGCCGGGCTCGGTGGCTCAGCCTCTAATCCCAGCACTTTGGGAGGCCGAGGCAAGTGGAATGCCTGAGCCCGTGAGTTCGAGACCCACCCGGGCAACTTGGCAAGACCTCGTCTCTACAATAAATAAAAAATTAGCTGGGCTCGGTGGCTCAGCCTGTAATCCCGCGCTTGGGGAGGCTGAGGTGAGTGGATTGCCTGAGCCCGCTGGTTCGAGACCGCCTGGGCAACTTGGCGAGACCTCATCTCTACAATAAATCAAAAACCAGCCGGGCGTGGTAGCGCATGGGTGTAATTCCGGCTACTCGGAAGGCTGAGGCGGAAGGATCGTCAGAGCCCAGCAGGTCGAGGCTGCAGTGGCTGGGAGCGGCCACTGCACTCCAGTCTGGGCGACAGAGTGAGACTCCAACTCAAAAAAAAATAAAAAAATTAAAAAGTAAAAATTAAAAATTAAATAAAAAAATTAGCCAGTCATGGTGTGTGGCTATAGTTCCAGCTACTTGGAAGGCTGAGGCGGAAGGACCGCCGGAGCCCAGCAGGTTGAGGCTGCGGTGGCCGGGAGCGGCCACTGCTCTCCAGTCTGGGTGATGGAGTGAGACTCCAACTCAAAAAAAAAATAAAAAATAAAAATAATAAAATACTATCACCAGCTAAAAGTTATTTTATGCCACCTTAAAATCACTACCAACCCAGAGGTAACCACTACTCTGACATCTAATGCAATGGTTTCGTTTTGTCTGCTCTTGAATTATATTTAAATGGAATCATATGGTAAGTTATGTTTTGTGTCAGGCTTTTTTCATTCAATATTCTATGAATAGGATATATCAATAGTATTGTATATGGCAAGAATTTATGAATTGTCATTGCTGCAGGCTATACAATTATAGAAGTACATCACGGTTTATTTATCTATTCTATTATTGATAGCCACTTGGACAATCTTCGGTTTGGAGATATTAAGAACAGTGCTGCTATGAGTAGTCCAAAGCACGTCACTGATATTGAGTGCTTTTATGCTGTAAAGGTAACTGTCAATATTTTTTCATTTCATTTCATCAAATTGATACATCACCTTTAATGGAGGATATCATCCTTTTTTTCAAATTCAGGTGAGTGGTTGCATCACACAGCCAGAACACAGAAATGAGAAAAGACACATTGAAAAAGTTTAAAAAAAATTTCACTTTACCTGTGTCACTCCTTCCCTAAGCTAGCACAACACAGCACCAAGAAAGACTCCCTCAGCCTGCATGTTTTCCCAAGGGGAAAGAGAGAATGAAGTGAACATCCAACTTCCCCAGGCTTTGTAGAACCATCTGAGAGACGTATTCTATTGTGCCTCACCCAGAACACTGATGGCATTAATAGATCACCTGAGGGTAGCTAAGAATGAAGAAAAGGGGTGGAAGCTCTCCACAGTCAGTTTACAGAGCTCAACATGCACCTCACAGCTCCTGAAACCAGGTCTGCTCAACCACAGGCCCTGGTACCAGGGCTACCCACAGATCCTACCAACTGTTCTACATGCAGGCCCCACTAATCAGACTTTCTAGAATCTCTGGCCAGGTGACTTGTGTAGAGATTTCCCTGCCTAAGTCATTCTATGAAGATTGGAAGAGATGATTGCTTCTTAAAATTAGCAGATAACAATACAAGGCCACAAAATGTTTTTTAAAAAAAACCAGGGAAATATGGCACCACCAAAGCAATAAAATGAAACTCCATTAATGAAACTTAATGAAATAGAGACCTAGAACTACCTGACAAAAAAGTTAAAATAATCATCTTGAAGCTCAGTGAGCTACAACAGAACACAGCAACTAAATGAAATCAGAGAAATGATGCCTGAACAAAACAAGAAGTTTAACAGAGAGAGAAGCACTAAGAGAACCAAACAGAACTTCTGGAGCTGAAGAATGCAATGACTGAACTGAAAATTTAAATAGAAAGCTTATACAGTGGACTCAATCAACCAGAAGAAAGAATTCAAAACAAATTATTTAAAATTATCTAGTCAGAGGACAAAAAAAAAAAAAATTAGACAGCAAAGAAAGCCTACAGGTCTTATGGGACATCATCAAGTAACCCCATATACACATTGTAAAACATTAAGAAGAAAAACAGAAAGGAGTAGAAAGTTTATTTAAAGAAACAATGGTTGAAAACTTTCTGAATCCAGTGAGGAAAATGTGCATTCTGATTCATGAAGTTCAATAGATCCCAAATAGGTGGAATCTTAAGATGTCTACACTCTGAGACACATCCCTAAACTATCAAAGTCAAAGACAAGATAGAATTTGAAAGAAGCAAGAAATTGCCACACTGTTTTCCAAGAGGTTGTATTAGTTCACACTCCCAACAGTGTAGAAGCATTTCCTTTACCTCGCATCCTCTCCAGCATCTGTTGTTTTTTGAGTTATTAATGATGACCATCCTGATAGGAGCTAGGTGGTATCTCAGTGAGGTTTTAATTTGCATTTCTTTGATGACAAGTGAGGCTCAGCATTTTTTTATATATCTGTTGGCTGCTCTTAGGTCTTCTTTTGAGAAGTGTCTATTCATGTCTTTTGTCCAGTTTAATAGGGCTGTTTGTTTTTGTCCTTTTGGCATGTTTGACTTGTAGATCCTGGATGTTAGGCCTTTGTCAGATATAGATCTAAAAATCGACCTTGCATAAGACCCAGCAATCCCCATTCTGGGAGTATACCCAGAGGAACTCAAATCATTCTATAAAAAAGATAACTGCACACACATGTTTATTATAGCATTACTCACAACAGCAAAAACATGGAACCAACCATGCTGCCCATCAAAAGTAGACTGGATTTTTAAAAATGTGGTACATATACTTGATGGAATATTATGCAGCCATAAAGAAGAGCAAAAGTATGGACTGTGCAGCAACTTGGATGGATTTAGAGTCTATAATACTCAATGATCTAGCACAGAAACAAATAACTGAGTACCACACGTTCTCACTCATAAGCAGATCCTGAACATTTATCATAATACTATAAAAAAGGAATTGGCAGTAGCAGGACACTGCCAGGGGAGGAGAGGCACATAACATCAATAAGGGTAACTGATCTCAAGCCAGGCAAAGTGGGGATCCAAGGGAGGCCCAAACTTTACCTGTACAATGATCTCTTATGTATCTAATCCTGAATTGTACCCCACATCTTTAAAATAAAAGAAAAGAAAAAAGCAAGAGAAAAGTGACTTATCATATGCAAGAGTAACTTTATAACTCTTTCAGTGGACTTCTCAGCATAAAACTTGCATGTCAGGAAAGAGTGAAATAATATACGTAAAGTGTTCAAGTTCAAAAAAAACTACTGTTAATCAATAATACTATACCTGGGAAAACTGTCCTTCAAAAATGAAGGAGAAATAAAGACATTCTCTTACAAACAAAAACAAGGAATTCATTATCACTAGACCTGCATTACAAGAAGTACTAAAAGGAATTCTTCAAGTCGAAATGAAGGATGCTAAGAAGCAACATAAAAGCATATGAAAGTGTAAATACCACTCATAAAAATAAATATATAGAAAAATACAGAATAATGTAATTCTGTAATGTAGCACATGCATCACTTTTAACCCTAGTATAAAGGGTAAAAGACAAAAGTTTTACAAATAAGAATAGCTATAACAAAAAAATGTTTTCATGAATACACAATATAAAAAGAAATACATTCTGACATTAATAATTTAAGGTGGTAGAGAAGGAGTGAAATTCTCCAAACTCATCAAGTTTTATACATGAAATAAGTACACCTTTTTGCATGTCAAACTATACTTCAATAAAGTGTTTTTTAATTAAAACAAAAATAAAAATAAATAACCATTACTATATTTTCAAAGAAATGTATGATGAGGAATGTATGAAATATCCTATTGAAATTCTAGAAATGATAAACTAAGTTTTAGATTGACTAGAAGATTGTACTACAGGTTGGACCCAGTGGAATACAGGACTTATAAACTGGAAAATAAGTCATAAAATATCCTTACTGAGGCACTGAAAGAAAGAACACAAAATATAGAAAAGAGTATACTAGATATAAAAAGAATGTTATAAGAAATTTTAGCATACAAGCAAAAGAGCTCCATGAGGAAAACTGTGATAAATAATGTGACTGAGGCAACATGTGAGAAGATAGTGAACTCAAGTTTTCCCAAAATGATGAAATATATCAAGGCAGGATAAATAAGGTAAACATTCTTAGTTTGAGAGTAAACTAAAATCTTAAGACAAAGTAATCTGATAGGCAGGCAGAACAATAAATACACATTATTTTCAAAATGGCTGCTGGTGCAGTGGTACATGCCTATAGTCTCAGCTACCTGAGAGACTGAGTCAGCAAGATTGCTTGAGTCCAGAAGTTCAAAGCTATGGTACACTATAATGGTACCTGTAAATAGCTAGTTCACTCCAGCCAGAGCAATATAACAAGGTCCTATTGCTCAAAAAACAAAAAAAAAAGCAAAGCAAAAAATATGACTGAGATAAATGATGGGAGGGAATATGCAATGAAAGACTATCTTTGCTGAAGGAATAAAATGGTCAACTTATAATTACATACCCTTAAATAAAGGCAAAATAAAGATGTGTCCAGACACATCAATGAGATCAGCACTATACCTTAAAACAGAATTCTTACCAAGGATCACATGGTTATAGATAATATTTGAGTGACTGCAGGTCATAGTAGACTTTTGAAAGGTTAACTAACCTCTCTAGGGGAAAATGAGGTTTTAAAAAGAACAATTATGCCCGTAGGCTAACTGGGTATATGTTAGAGACCATTGACCTGGGTCATGGACATCTCATCAGCCTCTGTATTACCAATATATTGCATATAATTTCCAAGCCCTAGAGAATAAAGGACATTCCAACACAAATACAACCTCCCCAGGCCAACAAATTCTGACCCAAGAGCATTTATATACAGCATGATTCCTAGATCTTTTTGTTCTCACTCCACTAAACTGAATTCAGAAATGTAACTGGCAAGAGGGTCTTTAATTCAGTTTAGAGTCAATCCTTTATATATTATAATTTGTTTGGGAATTAATTATATATTAAAATGTAAATTGAAATTTACCACACATGGGACCAGGTACGGTGTCTCACGCCTGTAATCCCAGCACTTTAGGAGGCTGACACAGGAGGATTATTTAAGCCCAGGAGTTCGAGACTAGCCTAGGCAACATAGTGAGCCCTCATCTCTACAAAATAAAAATAATTGAAATTTACCCATGGTATAATATCAATAAAATGTTTTTAGATGCTTTCTATTATCACATTTGTAAATCTTGTATTTCAAATAATCAAGCGGTTGTTTTAATATGTTGTTTCTATATCACAAGATAAAAAATAAGGTTTCAGGATCCCATTTATAAGGACTTCTCCACAAATAATATGCCAAGGCACTGAAAGATCAGTATTACCAATCAACAACATGATAAATAAAATAAAATTATCACTATATTTTATCTTTTAACATTATTTACTTAAGTGTATGTAAGATTTTGATATTCTATGTAAGAACTTTGGTCAGATGCCTAAGAACAAATTGCAGATGTGTGAAAAATCATTTAGTAAGGTAGCATATCATAATTGTATATCTTTCATCAAATTGTTATATTTCAGTGTCAACATTCCTTGTTTCCTGACTTCAATCAGTGGTCAATTCAAGGTATGAATTAAACAACATATGAGCAAAACTAAAACTGAATGATAAATCTTCTGAGTAACTGAGACATTAGCATTTTCATCTAATCGCCACAAATTTTCTCATGTGTTCAGTTGATAGAAACTATGAGGCTTTCAAACCACAGAAGAGAAAAAAAATTCAAATAATCAATTCCTTCACTGATATATGTAAATAATCCTCAATACTCCCTTAGAATAAGCCCCAGGTGACTTATTAACCACTGTTGGGAAACACTGCCTTAGACTAAAATAGACTTTAATACACATGTCCTGCTTCCATTCCTCTTCGATAAAATCCCCTGTACATCATACAACCAATCACATTAAGATTCTTAAAGCTCACCTCTGCTCACATGACTCCTCTCACCAAAATATTCAATAGCTTTGTATTCTCCCCTAAATTTTTCTATATTCCATTATGTGAACTCTATACAACAGCCTAACTAGACTAGCTGCTTTTTTCTCACTAAAAAAAAGTTGAGAGTTTAATTTCTTAAGGACAGAAGTTTCAATCCATTGGTAAATTATATATACCTGTTGTATCATCAATATTATTAAACCCAAATTGTTAGAATTAAAAGGATAAATAGATAAATTTTCAGTCACTGTAGGTCATTTTAACATACCACTTGTACTATCCAGTAGGAAAAGCAACACATGGACATAGAGAGTGCAATAATGGACATTGGAGACTCAGAAAGGTGGGCAATTGAGAGGGGATGAGGGGTAAGAAATTGCCTAATGGGTACCCTGTGTGCTATTCGGGTGATGGTTACACTAAGAGCCCAGACTTCACCACTGCACAATATAATATATCCATGTAACAAAACTGCACTTGTATCTCCTACATCTTTAAAAATAAAAATAAGGAAAATAAAAAATGCAAAGAGTAAGAATATAGAGGGCTTAATAGCATGATTTAAAAATTAACCTAATTGTGATATTTAGAATATTACTACAAATAATCTCATTCAGTTTGCATCTCCCTTAACCATCAACACTGTGCTCTGCACATAGCACACAATCTGTAAAAGTTTAATGAGTGAATGAATAAATGAATGAATAAGGTACTTGACACCCAAAAGAGGATGAAGACAAAAATAGCAAAAATAAAAAATAAAAAACAACAAAACTCTTTGTCTGCTTCACAATTTGTCAGTAGCCTAAAAATTTCTGACATGTAGTTTTCAACCTGACAGGTACTAATGATAAGGACAGATATATATGACTTACAGTGACCTTGAACTAGTATACAGATTAAATATCACATATTATTTCTGTGCAAAAGCAGCCAATATAATTTTACATGTTTCCATATTTTCCATTCATTCTTTAATTTCTTATTCCACTCTGAAAATAGCTATTTGACAACAGGTCAATATAAAACACAAGATGCTATGCTAAAGTTAGAAGAAATGAAAGGAGAAATTGCTAGTCCAAGGCTTGATTGCTTGAGCTGACTTCAGATTTTGTTCTGCAAACCTTTTCTCTGCTAGTGCTTTCATTTCAATTCTTTGTTCTTTCCCACATTTTAGCCAAGTCATTGACTCAGTTGGCAGATGACAGAGTGTTCTTGTAGCTAAAATTGCATTTGTCACTTTGGTATCAATGTGTCCTGTCTCTTAGGATTGGTGTAGTCTCGTCTCTAAGTGAAACTATCTGTCTTGTATTTCCCTTCTGAGTGAGATTTATGAAGGAGAGCATTTGAATTGCTCATCTCTCTCTAATTCAGTCATCATTCTGACACTAAAATGTCTCCGAATTTTTACTGCAAAAGAAATGTTCTCTACTTTTTGCTGTTCAACTAGCCTGTCCTGACTTTTGCCTATAAAATAGGCTGTGTTTGATGGGGAGGGAGTTTGGGGAGTATCCAGGCCCACTTGATACTTGGGGCAAACATCTTTCCATCTATAGCTGGGTACCTTAAGAACACCTCACTCATAGCTGATTCATAATCTTTCTCTTTCTTTCTAATCTTCAATTTTTACTTAGGCAGCTGACTAAAGTCTGAATGCCCTTTAAAATAATACATTTTGTTCCATATCTTGCAAATAGTAAATATCAAGCAAATACTTGGGTAAATAATTGTATAAAAAGGAATACAAAGTTTTCATGAGGTAGACCCAACACAGACTCTGTAAAAGAGTAATTTTAAAATAAGAGAATTGTCATTTTTTTTCCTTATTTCCATTTCAAAAAACAGATCCTTGAAGATGGAAGGAACTACTTTAGAAACAAGAATTAAAATTGAATAATTCTTCCTGCTGTCTTATTATATCATCTCCTAAAACCTAAATCACTACTTGCTTGCTGTACTTTCCAATAGTGACTAGAATTGCTTATTAGGAGACAATTTGGTAGATGGGGAAAATAATGTGTCTACTAAAAATTCATAACTGAAAAAATTTCAAATCCTATACCAGGATCTA
Source organism: Tarsius wallacei (assembly GCA_963574415.1). Classification (NCBI taxonomy): domain Eukaryota; kingdom Metazoa; phylum Chordata; class Mammalia; order Primates; family Tarsiidae; genus Tarsius; species Tarsius wallacei. The sequence goes on along the minus strand of CAUYQG010200135.1, from coordinate 11,399 downwards.
CATGTCAGACAACCTAGTTTATAATCTTAACAACACTGACTGTGCTCAATGATGCCTGCACCAATCTGAATCTAGATAAGATAAATGCTATGCTGTCTAATATTTTCTCAAGTTCTAAAATTCAGTTATTCTCTGAACCTTGTAAATTCCCTAAAAATAAAGACCTAACACACAGTGCCAGTTCAAAAACTAACTTCCTACTTGTCATTTCCACATGGAGGTAACATAGCCAAAACAATTCTTGTTTTCCCCAAACCCTCCAAAATTTACAACCCCATCTTCATACACAAAAAAATCTATCCAATTGCCTGAGCCAAAAATCTAGATATTATCCTCAATTCTTCTTTCCTCCTCACTTTCTATATATAATCCATCTCAAATTTAAAGCAAGGAAGCATTAACAATCTCATTTGTCTGAAGACGTAAGTCAGTTTCCCAACCCAGATGTTTTCAGTAATAAAATAATGCTTTTGTCTATATCTACCAGATTCCTGCATCTATCCCCCAATTAGTCCAAACCTGGGGTGGGGATGGAGGGAAAGCCATTTATTCTCCACCACTACCACCATTACACCACTATTAGCTTTTCTGCCTTGTGTTTCTTTAGTCTCCAGGGCAGAAGGCACCTAATTCTGACTACAGGTAAGCCTTGGTCCAAATTCTAGAGCCTATTCAGTCACAGTGAAGGTGTTTTATAAAGCATCATGCCCTAAGCTATCCTTACTGTCGCCCCTCACCTGACCTAGCATGTGGCTCCAAAGTCTAGCTTCTTATCACACGGTCCTTGCTCTGAGACACAGGTTTCTTATGGGATGTGGAAAAATAAAACACTGTACATCTTATGTTTGAGAGATGCATATAGTTCACTCAGCCCTTTGTCTTATAAAATGCATTATTTTATTTAAAAATTTTATTATTATTCATCTCTAGATGATGAGTAAAATATTTCTTTTGTGTTCAAATATATCAAGGATATAAGTTTGTATGATTTGAAAACTCTAACTTCTCAAAAGAAGATACACGGCAGCCAACAGACAGATGAAAAAGTGCTCAGTCTCACTAATCATCAGAGAAATGCAAATCAAAACCACACAGATACCACCTAACCCCAATAAGAATGGCCATCTTTAATAAAACAAAGGATGACAGATGCTGGCAAAGATGCGGAGTAATGGAATGCTTCTACACTGTTGGTGGAAATGCAAACTAGTTTAACCTCTATGAAAAACAGTGTGGCGATTTCTTAAAAAACTAGAAACTGACCTTCCATATGACCCAGCAATACCTCTACTGGGAATATACCGGAGGAATTCAAATCATTCTACAAAAAAGATACCAGCACACACATGTTTATTGCAGCACTATTCACAATAGCAAAAACATGGAACCAACCATGCTGCCCATCAAAATTAAATTAGATTTTCTTAAATGTGGTACATATACATGATGGAATATTAAGCAGTCATAAAGAAGGACAAACATATAGACTTTGCAGCAACTTGCATGGATTTAGAGTCTATTATACTCAGTGAGCTATTACAGACACAAAGAACAGAGTACCACATGTTCTCACTCATAAGCAGACCCTGAAAATTTACCATAATACATAAGAAAGGGATTGGCAGTAGCTGCATACCGTAGGGGGCAGGGGGAACACAACATCAATAAGGGTATCTGATCTCAAACCAGGCAAAGTGGGGACAAAAGTGAGGTTCAAACTACCTATATGATGACCGCTTGTATACCTAATCCTGAATTGTACCACACATCTTTAAAATAAAATAATACTGAGTGATCTATCACAGAAACAAAGAACTGAGTAGCACATATTCTCACTCATAAGCAGACCTTGAACAATTATCACAATACTATAAGAAAGGGATAGGAAGTAGTGGGAAACTGCCAGGGGAGGTGGGGGTGGAATTGGCAGTAATGGGAAACTGCCAGGGCATGGGGGAACACACCTCATCAGCAAGGGTACCTGCATAATGAACATTTATATACCTAACCCTGAATTGTACCCCACATCTTTAAAATTAAAAAAATTAAAAATAAATAAATAAAATAAAATAAATACATTTTTAAAAAGCTCTGTCTAAAACAGATCCAGACGTAATACATGTTAAATTATACTCGATGAACCAATTCTTGGAGAAAGTCCTGATTTTGTATCTCCATGAAACATAGGAAACAAGGATTTCTATTTCCAATGAATATGCCCAATGAGCTCACATAATTCTGGAGCAACTGCTACAAAAAGAAACTGTACAATTCAAATCTAGGGCACTATAGTGGAAATCCCTCCCTGCATAGCAAAATAGGCAATCATAGAGAGCAACAAAACTCAATGAATTATTCATAATTATAATTCTGGATCATATGCAACCATTATAAAAGCCAACGCTGCTTTCAGTTTATATTACAAGTAATTTAGACATCATATGCCTATTTATAAAATGCTATATCAGCTCTCAGATGCAGTATGAGGAGTTCATAGTTTCATTTTCTATAAAGATGTTTTAAAATATTGATTTTTCTGAACCTTGAAAGGCATAGATTATAAAAGCACTGTACTAATTCTCACACAAAACAGCAACTGGGACTCCTTCCCTCAAAGCTGGTTGGTCCTCTTGTTCATTACTCTTGGTTCCAAATGGAATTCCCCAGAAGAAATGATGTATCCTGACCCCACTTCCCAAAGAACAGCTCTTTAAAACGCCAAAAGAACCATGTGCAATATTTGCATGAAATGATTTTTTAAATCTCCAAATAAAAGTTCTATATGTAAGAAAGGAGAGAAAATCAGAGATTCTAAGATGTGTTTACACAGACAGAGCATCCTGGAATTTGAGACTCAACATATAAAAAATTAGTAAATTGAAAATGAGAACTTTGGAACTACAAAAGGCATTATCTTGGGAAATGCAAAACATAAGGACATTTAAAAGAAAAAGGAACAGGCTCTTGGGTTTTAAAAATTTTAATGAGCTACACAGTCATTGAGAGCTTGTAAAACCACATACCCTTGTGTCCTTACTTACTTGAGTTTTTCCATCAATATTGTTCAAGTGTTTGTGCATGAATATATGGATTTTAACTCCCCTAGAGAGTCAGGTCTGAAAACAAGTACAGACAGACTGGCCTGGAGTCTATGCTATTATAACAGGAAGAGATATCTTTTCCACATTTATAGAGTTTTTTCCAGGGTGGAGCAGGAGGATGGGGGGATAAAAGAAATACACATTGGCCTGTTTTTACTATGTATATTGTTTCCTGGAAGCTGGAAATTACTCTAATTATTCATCTACAAAATAGCTACAACAAATACCCAAACCATGACTTAGCCATTGAAGCAAAGGTAGACAGATGTGCCTATGATGAAGAAAGGACAGAAAAACCCACTATTGCAACTAGTTTTCACTCTTTCTTTGTTTAAATTCTGGACATAACTATTTTTCAAAAAGCATAGAAATGAAAGAGCTGGTTTGCTTTCCACATCCCACATTCCCTACATCCCATTTCCAATGAAATAAAACTCAGTATTTTGTAGCAGTGACCTTCCAATTGTCTCTCAATTTTAAAGCTTTTCCAATCTTTCAATGGAATTGATTTCCATAATAACCAGACTAGAGTTGGCAGCCTGTTCATGTTTAATGACATTGCCTGAATTATGTTGCCTACAGCTCATCCACCCTGATCCTTTAAAGATACTTGGAAAAACAGAAATATACCTTGTGTCAATACTATAAGCTGCTGCTGCCACAAGTCTATAAACAGCAAGAAAAAGAAGACAGCAGCCCTCCTATTTTATTAGCATTTAATAATATACACATTGGTATTATATTTTTCTTTTTTGTTATCTGTATATACTAAACATGGCAGACTTGGTAAGAATCATTGCATCAAATTCCATTGAGTAGATGCACTGTAGCATACTTAACATTTTGCCTATTTCTAATATTTCACTATTCTAAATAGCTAAATAAAAATTAAACACCAATGGCAAAGCATTGCTCAAGCAATTATACCATTTCACTTCCTTGTTGATTGTCTAGTTTCTATAATCAGTATGGAAAACCAGAGGCTTTCCTGATGCCATGCAGTCATTTAAACAGCAGCATGGTTGTTCAGTATGCATGGCTGCATGGTTAATAGTTCAACCAACATTCAGAAAAGTCAACACTGGGCCAGGTCCAGGTCATACTCAGAGGGGAAGAGAACACAGCCTCTACCCTCAAGGAGCTCAGAGTCTAGAGGCAGGTACAGACCTGTGAAATGTAACCTGCTGGTTGAAATATGCACCAAGCATACAAAAGAGGACATTCAGTCCCACCTGGAATCAAGCAAAACTGTCTGGAGGAGAACTCTATCACACATACAAACTCATGTCCATGAAAAGACGAACATCTTAGACCCAACCGTCAAACTAATGTGTCCATTATGTCTCTGTGGGAGTAAATGCAGGACTCATGCCCCCACTTTCCCTCTCCTGCGGATACGTGTTCCCTAATCAGGAGGACAGTCCTTGACCAAGGCCGTCGGTATTCGGTCAAAATGCCCTTGGAAATATGCACACCGAATACTCAAAGCAGCTACTAAGAGAGTAAATGTCTTTGTTCCTGCTTCTTTGCACATAATGCTGTTGTTCGTGTCTTGTTCCCTTTCCCACACTGGGGCTACATAATCTCTCCCCATGTCTAGTGGGCAGCAGAGAGGTTTATACCAGCTGGCCACCATCGGTTCCTCCTGTGTTAATAAACCCAAGTCTTTACCAATCTGTCTTCCAGGTGATTTCTTCAGAATAGGTAAACATTATGCGAGTGCCCTGTCTGATTTGGGGCTCCCACAATAGAGTCTTCATAGTTCCAAATTAAGGCCTCCTATGCACTCCCATGTCCCCAATCCAATTCCCTACTCCTCTTTTACCACCTAAGGAGTGCTTGACAAGATCAGGAACATGGAATCAGAGAACATCAAGCTGCCTGGCACTGAATACCTTAAGACCACAAAAATTCTGGGCCACAAATCATGGGTTGTCAGTAAGGAAAAATAGCCTGCTTATGAACATGGTAAGTCTCATGTAGGAGAAAAATCAACACCCCCAAAGATGGTGTCTGAAGTTTGGTATCCCAGTCTGGAAAGAGATTGAGGGAAAATGAGCCAAAGGAAGGAAGCCTGGCATAGGTCAATCTTGAAGAAATAAATGCTTCTCAACCCACTGTACCTAGAATCAAGTAATCAAGAGCAACCAGAATGACCTCCCGTGTTAGTTTAACCGTGTTGGAAAAGAGCACCAACAGGTACATAAAACAATTGAAATTGATTTGCCTTCAGTGCTGGCTTTAATAGAAAAATTTTAGAAACTTAGTGAAACATACATCTCTTCAAAAGAAGGCAAGGGGTTTCATTCTATGGCTGGAACTAAAGCAGAAAACACTCTCATATTAACGAAGGGTTACATATTAGTTTGAGCAAATTTTGTTCCTTACTCAATTTAGGTGATCCCGGATGCTGCCTGGTAACGATCCAAACATGTATAAACCTGCATTACTTGCCTGAGGCCATTACTATTTGATAAATGTTATTATTTAATAAATGACTACTTCACAAATAATGATAAAAAGTTTCAGGCCTTCAGGAGAGCACTTCTAAGTTGCCAGTTAGCTTCTTGGCTGACCATAAGTCATTTCTATTTGTACATGAAATAACCCATCAGTTATATAAGCATCTCGAGCCTGCTGTGAGGAGTGCCTATGTCAACAGAAAAAATCCCTAAAGGTGTGCATATTCTAATCTCTGAAACCCCTGAACGCTACCTTCTTATTCTTCTCTAAAGCAGAAAGGTATGAATAAGTCTTCTGCTTTAAAAAGTTTTATAATAGAATGAATTTCACCTTATAACCAGTGAGAGAAGAATTATAAGAATTTATTTCACCCTCAACATAATATAGCATTGTCAGAGGCCTCAACTGACTCTAAGCAGTTCAAGCAAACTATAATCAACAACCTTATCTAGAATAATAAGCCATAGCAGGCATAACCTTAAAGGGATCAAAGGATTTTTGCTATCTTGCCCTTCAAATATCTTTAATAAGTATGTTGATAGCTTCAGATTTTAGAGAGTCAGCCAACATAAAGTCTTGGAGCCTCCTAGAAAGGGTGGTGGTGAGCAGTATCTTCATTTAATGCAGAACAATCAGAAACACTTTATGGAAGATTGTTTTTAATTATGAGAGTTTGGTTCCATATTTGTTTTCTATTGATGCTGTTACAAATTGAGGGACTTGATACACAACTAAATATATTATGCTACAGTTATAAAAGTCAGAAGTCCAAAATACGTCTCACTTAGCTAAAATCAAGACATCGGCAGGGCTGTGCTGTTTTCTTAAGGCTCTAGCTGAAGATTGACTTTCTTGACTTTTCCAGCTTCCAAAGACTGCTAGCATTCCTTGACTTATATCTTCCTTCTCTATCTTCAAAGACAGCAACAGCCAGTTGTGTCTTCTCACATCACATCATGACACTGGTCTTTCTGCCTCTGTTTTCCCTGCCCTATATTTAAGGACCTTTGTGGTGGCCCATTTGGATAATCTCCCTGTCTCAATCACACCTTCAAAGTCTCTTTGGGCAGCGTTGGTGGTATAGTGGTGAGCATCACTGCCTTCCAAAGTCTCTTTACCATGAAAGTAGCATTCAGGGGTTTCAGAGATTAGAATATGCACACGTTTAGGGATTTTTTTCTATTGACATAGGCACTCCTCACAGCAGGCCCGGATGCTTCTATAACTGATGTGCTATTTCATGTACAAATAGAAAAAAGGAAAGCTTTGCCAATGGCTTATGGTCAGCCAAGAAGCTAACTGCCTCAGTAATGCCCACCTGCCCTCAGTGTCAACGTGGTGCTCAGCCCTGTCAGTCATCATGCCTGTGCCAAACAATGATACTGAATGGTCTCGCTTCCATCGGTAACTTGCTCTTGCTCTGCTGAGTTGTTGTGAGAATGTGCCAGCCATCTTGGCCTGAATCAGTCCTTATACAAAGTAGATTAAACTATACTTCAATGAAGCAACCTCCAGGAGAGAAATTACAGTGATACTAAAAAGTAAGGATAAAGTTATGTCTCTGATTTCAGCTTTATTGCATTTTCTATTCTTGCTTCTGTTTTGTAAAAGAGGTTTTTAATCAACCTGAGTCGACGCCTTCCTTGCAAACCAAACAGAATTGTTTTCTCTTGTAAAATCAAATCTAATAAAATTTCTTCATGAATTCACTCTATGGGGAAAAGTACTCTAGAGCCTTAAAAAAGTAAATGAATATAACCGTCTAAGCAGAAACTTTCAGTAGAAAATTATAAGTCATCTTTTAAGCACAATTTGTGAAATATTTCAATCAGGATGTAGTGTAGTGGCTGACCTAGGGAGATGTCCTGCTATGAAGTGATAAATGACAAAAAAGGAAGGGAAGAAAATGAGTTAGGGGTCTCAGAGAGGAAAGAAAATATTAGAATTATAAACCTATGTGATCTAATGCAAATAACCAATATTAAGTGTTATATTTCATTCAATTAATGTTTTTGCCTGCTATATACCAGCCTCAGGGCTAGCCATTGGAGATATAATGGCACTAGACAGTCTTTACAGAGTTCACAGTCTACTGATGGAGAGAAGCAGTCATCAAATAATCTGAAGAATGTATAATAAAAATAGGGATAAGAACTATGAAGGAAAGGTTCAGAGTGCTGTGGTAGAGTAAGAAAGTGAAGTATCTAAGAAAGGAAAATTTGAGCTTAGATCCACCAGAACAGTCGATGTCCATAAGAAAGATGGCTGGTAATGCACTCTAGCAGAGAGATCAAAATGCACAGGCTTTGCATCTAAAAACATGACCTAACACAGGATGATTGACAATGGAATGAGGCGGAACAAAAGAAACTGCAACCTAGAAAGAGACACATCTAAGGGCTGAAACAAGGACTAGGGAAGGGAGCCAAACTGCAGGCAATAGCAGAAGTTTCACTCTGATAATCGGCTATCACAGTATTCAGGAAGTAGGAATGACAGTGTTGTTTAAATGAATAGAGCTCAGAAGTAGAGGTGAGAGTACTCAACACTCTGAGAGCCAGTAACAGAAGGAAAATATCAGCTGTTAGCAGAAGCTCCCCTTCCAGGCTGCAAAAAGGACGTAATGCTAATTCCCCAATTAATTTGCAGAACTATATCCAGCAATCCCACTACAGGGTATAGATTAAAGAGGAAATCAGTGTGTTGAGACATCTGCACTCTTATTTATGTTTATTGCAGCACTATTCAAAATATCCAAGATGTGAGATCAATCTAAATACCTCTTTGTCAATGGATGGATAAAGAAAACATGGTGTGTGTATACACACACACACACACACACACACACACAGAAATACTATTGAGCCATGAAAAAAAGGAAATCCTGGCCGGGCTCAGTGGCTCAGCCTGTAATCCCAGCACTTTGGGAGGTCGAGGTGAGTGGATTGCCTGAGTCTGCAGGTTCGAGACCAGCCTGGGGAACTTGGCAAGACTTTGTCTCTCTACAATAAATCAAAGCTAGCCAGGCATGGTAGCGTGTATCTGTAGTTCCGGTTACTTGGACGGCTGAGGTGGAAGGATCGCTGGAGCCCAGCAGGTTGACACTGGGGTGGCCGTGAATGTGACACTGCACTCCAGCCTGGATGACAGAATGAGACTCCAACTCAAAAAAAAAAAAAGGAAATCCTGTTTTATGTGACAACATAGATTAACCTGGAGGACATTATGTTAAGTGAAATGAGTCAGGAACAGAAAGACAAATATCACATGATATCACTCATGTGGAATCTAAAAATGTTGGTGTCATAGAAGTAGAGAATAAAACAGTGGTTACCAGAGGCTGGGATGGTGTTGTGGACAGGTGGTTGAGGAGATGCTGGTCAAAGAACACATATTTACAGTTGGATATGAAAAATGGTTTCAAAAGATCTATTGTAGAATATGGTGATTATATTTAATGATGATATATTGTATCCTTGAAAAATGCTGAGAGTAGACACTATGTTGTGACCACAAAAATGCTATGTGAGAGAATACACTTGTTAATTAGCTAGATTTAACCATTCCACATGTGCATATACTTCAAAACATTATGTTGTACACAGTAAGTACATATAATTTTATATTTCAATTTTAATACTTTTAAAAATTTACTCTAATTTGGAAAAAAGAATACTACTTTTCAGTTAGAGACTGTAATAAACTGTAATAAACAAATAGAATTACACATTTTTTAGATTATTTGATTTTTAGCCTTGATTGCTTTTTGCCTACATGTCGAATTAAATATTTCAAGTAGTATTCAGTAATTTGATTTAATACAAAGATATGCAAATTGGGTTAAATATAATTAAGAATATTGAAACGCTTATTTGTACATCTGAAAACTCAGTCATTGCAAGGAAGTTTTCTTCACTTTTTGAAGCAACTTGTTGGTATTTTTCCATTGGAAAAAGTATCAATCACAGCATTATAACCACCTTTTCCCTCTCCAAAGTTCAAATACTTATTAATGAACATATTGGCTCTATATCCTTAGGTAATTTTTGGTTTCTAATTCTGTCTCTGCAAAATGTGATTATTAATCTTGGGAATTGCAAAAGCATTCAAGATGTTGTGAGAGATAATGTTTCATAACATTTCTAGTCGATTTTTGCTTTTTGGCCCAGGAAGTTTGATAGATCTCTAAAGTATTTCAGAACTTTCAGGATTTACCATAATTTCACTGTACCATGAGACTGTTCATGTTTTTTCATTCCTGCAGTATAGTTGAGGCTGTAAATATGCTCATCTTTTATCTGTCTTTGCCATTTTCTCTATTACTTTTTCTTAGGGAGAATACCAGCTCAAAATCCTTCTGCTTTTTCCTCTCCCTATATGAAGATTGACAAGAAACAATGACTATGCTGTCTTTTGCCAGAGGGTTCAATATAAAGCAAATAAAACTAGACATCACATTACTTTTACAATATGCCAGCAATATAAGCTTTCCTTCTTTTTAACACTCAATAAAAGGAAGAATGATTTTTGAAGCATCTCTATATACAAGAAAAAAACAATCTGCCTTCATATACCAAGACATGATATTTTTCAGTGGTCTCATTATCACATTTTATATTTGATTAAGATATTTGAGTATTTGTGGAAGGCTGACCTCTGTTTCATTACCTGTGTTTCATTTGTTTTTTTGACATACTTGGGAATTAATGAACCCTGTAAGGGGAAGAGAGTGTGCAGAGATTCTAGAATAGAGGGAGGAGGCCATACTCAGATTTAATCTCATTCCATTCATCTTCTAAATATTGGTGTTCCCTGTGAATCAGTCCTCCCTGCACTGCTTTTCATTTTATACTCTCTCCCTAGGTGATCTCACCCAGTTCCATAGGTTAAATGAAATCTGAACACTTCAGACCCTGGAAATCTGAAAACACTCTCATTTCAAACCTTTTACTAGATAGAGTACACAACAGTCATTTCAAATGTATGAGTTAAGGCTCACAGAGATGAATACCAGAAATAAAGAGGAAACGAAACATCAACGATAAGCTCTATTTTAAGGTCTCTTGCCCAGACCAAGGGGCCTAGAGATCACACCAGAAAAAGCTGGCGATCAGATGAATAGCTTCCCTTGCACACTAAAACACTAGGTCATTGGAGCATATGTGAATATATACTCCTAAGGTAGCCAATGGTGCCAGTGTTTATTTAATTCCCTGGATTGATGTTCTAGCTTTATACATGTACTCATTTTTTTTTCCTTTCTTGCAAGCTCTTCCATTTAATTAAAATTTTATTTTATTTTTAATATTTTCTTACAAACATTTAAAAGTGTTACGTAGCAGCAAGTTTTCGATATTTCTGTATCACCAGAGACTTTATCTATCCCACTGTTTTTAATATATACTGCCTTTTAGTTCAAAATATTTTATTACCTCCATTATGATTTTTTTCTTTACTTCTCACAGTGTGACTGCAGTTGCAATATGAAGAGATCATTCCCCCTTTTTCATTGTGGTCCATTTTTATTGCATTATGGCAATATTGCATAAGCAAAATTGCATAATGCAATTTTTATTGCATTATGGCAGCATAAGTTTGATTTGTATCAATCTCTTTGGCATTCATGGAATGGCTTCAGGCAAGTATGCTGTCCATTCTATAAACATTTAATTACTCACTTAAAAGTATTTATTCTGCCAGGCTCGGTGGCTCAGCCTGTAATCCCGCGCCTTTGGGAGGCTGAGGTGAGTGGATTGCCTGAGCCCGCGGGTTCGAGACCCGCCTGGGCAAGCAAGACCTCATCTCTACAATAAATCAAAAAATCAGCCGGGCATG
>CAUYQG010200133.1:0-20020 GCA_963574415.1 Tarsius wallacei | reverse complement strand
AAAAGGTGCTCACGGTGTTATCTATCAGTAACACCAAACTGAAGAGTTGATTAAGCTCGCCATAGAGAAAGGGAGTTAACAGAGCCTATTACAAAGTAAAACATTATTCACTGCAACATACTGTTAATTAATAGTTATAACATACAGAACGTTATATGAATTGCAAGGTTTATGGTTACATGGGTGCTATATTTTCAAATCTATGACCACTAATAAAAGGGAAGAGTGAATATGGATTCATTTATTTCAATCGAGTGAGTGCAGTCCTCAGGGGATTAAGGGTTCTTTGAAGTGACTTAACAAGGAATGTATAGGAGATAAGGGGATACATCTTCTTTTGCTAATTATTAAGAATGTAGGTAAGTGCAGGCCTGCTCAAATGCTCATTATGCCTTTCTTTAAGGGTTGTTGCATATGGACAGACAATAGTGGGTTTCTATATAAAGTTTTAATTTCTAATATGATAACTATCAATAGATATAACCTATGTACACAAAAGCTTTTGGGGCTCCCACATTTTTATCAATGTAAAGGGTCCTAAGACCAAATAGTTTGAGAACCACTGCTATAGGAAATGGATCACATTTCTATCAAGATGGGTCACACTTATTAAATACAGAATTCTTAGTCTTTTTACTCAGCTGTCATTTCTCTTATGATCAATCAGTGAGCAGCTAGTTCCTGAGTGCTTGTTACATGCCAGGCACCATACATACAGTGATTTGAAGAAAGGAAGAAATGAAGGAAGAAAGGAAGGGAGAGAGGCAAAAGAACAAAGAATGAGTTCCTTGATGGAGTTTATAGCCTTCTATAATTCTATCAATAGGTAACATCAAATTCACCTTAAAAAACTTAAACTTAAGCATATGTTGAGGTCAGTTTATTTGCATTTCCAAAAGCTTCTCCAGTGATTCTAATGCATAACTTTAGTTAAGAACAGTATTTAAAATAATTGCCTCCAAAAATTGAAGTACAGACTTATCTTTCTCATATAGCATATTGGGGTTTATAGTACCTATAAATATTGGGCAGGGGGCAACAAGAAGACATTTGGTTAAATGAGTACAGAAAACATTGTGGGACTGTCAGTTAATGGGAGGACAAGTTTGACAAGAAACATTAAGTTTACAGGTCCAACAATAGGATAAGATTAAGGGAACAAGATTCAGCAGGACCATGGAAAGTAAGGAGGGACTTGAGTTTTTGATACAGGGGATGCCAAGCAAAATTCCTTTGCAAGAACCAAGACAGAAACTTTACCTTCAGAACATGAGCAAAAGGAAATGGAAATTAGGCAAGAGGTGAGATATCAAAGCCAGGAATGTAAGGAAGGCAGAACTTACACTCTGGACTTCTTAAACTAACTTTATGTACAAGTTTTGCTCTAGAAGATGGGAAATAATGCTCAGAGCGATGTGGCAGGCAAAAAGGCTTTCAAGGACCCAAGATGAGTGTGTAAGACACACAAAAAAGGAAGTAAGCAAAACACCGAGCTTTTAAAAGTAAGCGTTAAGTAGTCAAAAAAATTTTTTTAATGTCTGGAGTCAAATCAACCTTTAAGAAATCAAAAATTTTAAAAGATGCAAAAGGACACTACATAATGAGTAGCATTTGATCCATCAACAAGAACTATTCATCCTAATCATATATGCACCCAACACAGGAGCACCAGCTTTTATAAAGCAGCTACTGAGTGAACTAAAAAAAGATATTGACTCTAACACTATCATACTGGGTACTTAAATACCCCACTAACAACCCTAGATAGATCATCAAGGCAAAAAAATCAACAAAGAGATAAGGAACCTCAACTTGATGCTTGACCAAATGGACTTAGTAGATACCTACAGAACACTCCATCCAACGGCCACAGACTATACATTCTACTCATCACCACATGGAATGTACTCCAAGATCGACCACATCCTCAGCCATAAATCAAGCATAAATGAATTTCACAAGGTTGAAATACTGCCATGCACCTTCTCAGACCCCAGTGGAATAAAAATAAATATCAACACTAACAAAATTCCTCCAAAACCCACAAAGACATGGACACTAAATGGTATGAAGCTGAGTGACTCCTGGGTCAACACAGAAGTCAAAACAGAAATGAAAAGATTCCTGGAAACAAAGGAAAAGATGAAACATCTTACCAAAACCTCTGGGATACCATGAAATCAGTACTAAGAGGGGAATTTATATCTCTATGAACACACATCAAGAAAATAGAAAGAGAACTAGTTGACAACTTAACAAATCACTTAAGAGAACTGGAAAGGCAAGACCACCAAAACCCTAACTTCAACAGAAAAATCCAGATCAGCAAATTAAAAGCTGAAATACGGGACATAGAAGACAAAAATACCACAGAAAATAGTAACGAAACAAAAAGCTGGTTCTTTGAAAAGATGAACAAGATTGATGGACCCCTAGCCAGAATGACCAAGAAAAAGAGAGAAAACACCCAAATAAATATAATCAGAAATGCAAAAGATCAAATCACAACTGACCCGAAGACATACAAACGATTATCAGAGATTACTATGAATACCTGCATGGAAACAAACTCGAAAATCAAAGTGAAATAGAAGAGTTTCTAACATCACACAACTTCCCAAGTTTGAAACAAGAAGGAATTGAGATACTAAATAGATCAGTAGCAACCCAGGAAGTTGACTCTGTGGTAAGAAAAGTACCGACAAAAAAAAGCCCTGGATCAAATGAATCTCCAGTGGATTTCTATAAAGCATACAAGGCGGAGCTGATACCAATCCTACTGAAACTATTCTTGGCAAACAAGAAAGACAGAACTCTCCCCCAAATCATTTTATGAAGCTGACATCACACTAATACCCAAACCAGGTAAAGATCCAACAAAGAAACAGAACTATAGGCCAATATCCCTGATGAACATAGATGCAAAAATTCTCAACGAAATTTTAGCAAATCAGATCCAACAATGCATCTCAAAAAGCATCCACAATGACCAAGTGGGCTTCATTCCTGGGATGCAAGGCTGGTTCAACATCTGCACGACCATAAATTTAATTAAATAATCAACAGATGTAAAAACAAGAACCACACGATTATATTATTAGATGCAGAAAAAAGCTTTTGATAAAATCCAGCATCTCTTCTTAATAAAAACCCTACAACACCTAGGCATAGAGGGAACATACCTCAAAATAGTAAGAGCCATCTGTGATAAACCCACAGTCAATATATTGCTAAAAGGGCAGAAATTGGAAGCAATTTCTCCTGAAAACCAGAACAAGGCAAGGCTGCCCACTCTCACCCCTCCTGTTTAACATAGTATTGGAAGTCCCTGTTAGAGCATTCAGACAAGAGAAGGAAATCGGGGTATTCAAATAGGAAAAGAAGAAGTCAAGTTATCCCTCTTTGCTGATGATGTGATCCTATACCTAGAAAATTCAAGAGAATCTGTCAAAACCTTCTTGCACTGATAAAAGACTTTGGCAAAGTCTCAGGGTACAAAATAAATGTGCAAAAGACAGTCACATTCTTTTACACCAACAACAATCAGGCAGAGAAACAAATAAAAAGCACAATTCCATTCACAATAGCCACAGTAAAAATGAAATGTCTCAGCATCTTCCCAGTGAGAGAAGCTTAAGATCTTTACTATGAAAACTACAAAACATTGCTCAAAGAAGTCAAAGATGATACAAACAAATCAAAAAATATTCCACACTCGTGGATTTGGAGAATCACCATTAAGATGTCCATCCTACCAAAGGCAATCTATACATTCAACACTACACCCATTAAATTACCAACAACATTCTTCTCAGATCTGGAAAAAATATAGAAATTCATATGGAAACATAAACAACCATGACTAGTAAAACAATTCTTAGCAAAAGAAGCAAAGTGGGAGGTATCACACTTCCAGACTTTAAACTTTATTATAAGGCTACAATAGTCAAAACAACCTGGTGTTGGTATAAGAACAGGCATATAGACTAATGGAACAAGATAGAGATTCTAGAAGCATGACCTCAATTTCTCAACCAACTCATCTTTGACCAAGCCTCCAACATCAACCACTGGGGAGAGAGGAAACTATTCAGTAAATGGTGCTGGGGAAACTGCAGAGGAATGAAACAGGACCCTTATCTGACACTATACACAAAAATCAACTCCAAATGGATCGAAGACCTAAATTTGAAACCTCAAACTTTAAGAATCTTAGAAAATGCAGGAGATACCCTTATGGAAATTGGAACAGACACTCAATTCCTGATCAAATCCACAGGTGCCCGTGCCATAAGAGATAAGATAGACAAGTGGGACCTCATCAAACTGAAAATCTTCTGCAAAGCAAAAGAAACCATCAAGAGAGCAGGGAGATAGCCCATAGAATGGGAAAAAATATTTGCCAACTGCATATCTGACAAAAGTCTAACATCCAGGATCTATAAGGAACTCAAACATGCTGAAAGGAAAAAACAAACAGCCCCATTTAAAAGTGGGCAAAAGACATGAATAGACATGTCTCAGAAGAAGATATATGAGCAGCCAACAGATACATGAAAAAAATGTTCATCTTCACTAATCATCAGAGAAATGCAAATCAAAACCACATTGAGATACCATTAATAAAACAAAAAACAGCAGATGCTGGCGAGGATGCAGAGAAGAGGAAATGCATCTACACTGTTGGTGGGAATGCAAACTAGTTCAACCTCTATGGAAAAAAACTAGAAATTGACCTTCCATATGATCCAGCAATTCCCTTTCTGGGAATATACCCAGAGGAGCTTATGTCAGTCTACAAAAAAGATACCTGATGCATGTTTATTGCAGCACTATTTACAACAGCAAAAACATGGAACCAACCGTGCTGCCCATTGAAGCTGAACTGGATTTTTTTTAAATGTGGTACATATGCATGATGGATTATTATACAGCCATAAAGAAGAACCAAATTATAGACTTCACAGCAACTTGGATGGATTTAGAGTCTATAATTCTCAGTGATTTATCAAAGAACCGAGTACCATATGTTCTCACTCACAAGTGGACCCTGAACATTTACCATAATACTATAAGAAAAGGGTTGGCAGTAGCCAGAAACTGCCAGGGGAGGGAGGAGTTTGCATTTAACATTAATAAGGGTACCTGATCTCAAACCAGGCAAAGTGGGGACCAAAGGTAGACCCAAACTTTACCTGTATGATATCACTTGTATACCTAATCCTGAATTGTACCCCACATCTTTAAAATAAAATAAATTTTTAAAAAAGTGTCATGAGGGTACCTTCATAATGAACATTTGTATACCTAACCCTGAATTGTACTCCACATCTTTAAAATAAAAAAAATTTTTTTAAGTGCCATGAGTGAGAAAATACAGTAGTATGTCTTTAATCTAGGGTGAAAGAGTAAGAATCCTGATTACCTAGGAACCACATCTTGATTTGTCTTCATTGTCTTGATTCTAAATGCTGCAAAGCACTTTCTGGTTTCACCTGGACTTCCTACAGGATGTTAGCGTCCCATAACACCTATATATTTTATTAAGTAAATCCCCAGCCTTAGTTTTTTTTCTTCTCATTTGACTTTTCTACTTAAATTTAATTTGTTGTTACAGGTAAGCAGGATCCACTTTATTAAGATCTTACTATATACACATTTATTCTCAGTTGAAGATCATATACCAGGCTCCTAAAAAGTTCCATTCAGAATGCTTCAAAACATTTACTTTTAAAATAGTATAAATTTAAATAGTCAACTGGTAAAAATGTTATAACTTTGGAGAGAAGCATGTAGAGTAGCATATTTTCAGGGATATTTCATGTTTACTTCACAGAGCACCTGGCCACACCAGAGCTATTTTCTGACTAATTGGTCTGTTGATCAATCAAACCAAGATGGTGGAGTAACTTTATGGATGTAGTATTTAAACTTTGAGTATGTTCTTAACAGAAATTCCTTCCTCAGGAAATAACTTGATTTTTCTAGTTATATGTACAGTGGTATAATGGATAAAATTTCTATTACAACTGATCCTGCATGAATAGCAGTCAGCTATGTGGACTGGAGATACATGAACTTATTTATACAGTAATAGATGCCTAACTTATAAACTTGTCATTGAATGACTGAAACTGTTCTTCCTAAGTCAGCGCCTCATAGATAGCTATTTATTAAACTCTTAGTTTTTTACTAGGTGAAGTTAGATGGGTTTTCCAGTATATTAGCTAGTACCAGAGAGCCCACTTAGGTTAACATACATTTAAAACCCAAAGTTTCCCCTCCAACCACTGAATACATCCTTCTCTCTTTCTCTTTTTTACTTGTTTGCCACTTATGTTAGCCAAGTTTGCATTGCTATAAAGGAATACCTGAGGTTGGGTAATTTATAAAGAAAAGTGGTTTATTTGGCACATGATTCTGCAGTATGTACAAGAAGCAGGATGCCAGCATCTGTTTCTGGTAAGGGCCTCAGGAAGCTTTCAATCAAGCAGAAGGCAAAGAGGGAACAAGCATGTCACGTGGCAAGAGATAGAGAAAGAAAAAGGAGGAGATGCCAGTTTCTTTTTAATTAGATGTCATGGTAACAAATACAGCAAGAACTCACTCATTACTGTGAGGATGGCACCAAGCCATTTGTGATGTATCTACCCCCATGACCCAAACACCTCCCACTAGGCCCCACTTTCAATGTTGGAGATCAAATTTCAACATGAGATTTGGAAGAGGAAAATATCCAAACCATATCAACATCTCCTATACTTTTATTTCACATTCTTCTCCTCACTTTCTAATTTCTCCTTTAACACTAATAGCCTAGAATTCTTTTATTCTCCATCACTCAGGGTAGATTTCTCTGTTTAAATCACAGCCACATCATTCACTCACATATTCATTCATTCACCCATTCACTCATTCAAACAATCAATACTATTTACAGTACAGCTTCTGTGCACCAGACTTTGGCTACTAACTGTGGCTTCTCTTTGTGGCCTCTTCTTTCTTTGCCCTCCCACATGCTAGCTTCCTACCCCTCCAAATTACAGAAAAACGTACATACTCACACATACATGGTAGGGTAAGTGAACATGTCCCATTGAAGTCAGCAACTTATTCATATACATGTTTCATTTACCTCCTCTATTAGCTCTGTAGTTAACCAATTAGCATCAATATTTTAGTGGTTATCTTAGAATTCCAAAATATCTTTAACTTATTACAGTCTACCTTAACTTAATGCCTTTACCATATATTAAGCAAGTCTTCTTCCTTCTGGTCCTGCATGTCATCTTCCCTTTGGGACCCTTTACCCCATGGCTAAAATATTTCAACCTTTTCAACCTTTTTTCTGTATCTGAGTGGAATACTAGATCCCTCACTCCATGACCAAATACTTTGAAGCCCATCTTTCGATCAATAAATTATAAAAAGATAGAAGTGACTTTGGGAATCCTGTTCCCGTACCAAAGCATAGCCTCAGGAGAATTGGGTTTAACATATTTCTGCTTTTTGACATTTCAACAATTCAAAAAATTTAAGTTTATGGTTTTGGCCCCTTGGGTAGGTTTTTGGAAAGGACTATCCAACTTAATAATAATAAAACTAAACTACTTTACAGTAGATTTTAATTTGAGGGGTGCACATAAGATAATTTTCTTCATTTATCAAACATGTATTGAGCACCTATTATGGACCAAGCCCTGTGCAAGCCACTGAGGAAATAAAGACAAGTTAAACCCAAACTCTTTCAAGAGGCACCCAAACTAGTGAGTCATACACATAAGTCATTGACTGCAATATGTTATAATGAATATTATGTTAGAAGAACAAACTATTATTTTTGAGTAACTAGGAGCAAGCTATTATTTATTCCTGTAATAGGAGTAGAAGATGGGGGTAGAGGTTCAAGGACACAACAAAGATAAAGTGATATTTGAATTGCTACTTGAAAGGTGAACAGGAATTTTCCAGAGGTAAAAGAGTGAGAGGGAAAATGAGGCAGTTTGTAAAACTGCTTTTGAAATAGCTTGTTGAATTCAGGGACTAAGAAAATTGAGTAGGTGAATTGCTTGATGAGGTCAAGGATGGTCTCAATGACATTTTCACAAATAAAAAATAAGCAACCTCCTCCCTCCCAAAGTTTCTTTGTTTTGCTCACTACTCCATTTCAGTGAATTGCCAGCTGGATGAAACCCAAGCAACCTTAGCAGATGAGGATTTGTTCTCATCTATAATGAATTTCAAGAACTCTCTTCAGTTGACTGTTTCCAATGTACAATTCTCATTGTCAGAGAAACTACATTATCTGAACTTTTGATCCTATCCTGTTCAACAAATTTCTGGAATGAACTCTTGAAAGGGGCACGTTCATCAAATTAAAAGGATGTGGTAGGTGGGGGTTACCCAAAGGTATTGAGATGACAGATTCTGGGTATAAGATGAATTCAGGCTAGAATTATGACACGGACCTAATAAAAGGAAAGGTAATAAAGAGTATGTAGAGTTACTGAATTTGGGCTCATATGGCCAACTTGTAGAATGAGGATAGAGGATGAATACAATCAAATGTGGAATGACATAGGTTTCCATTATCCCTAAGCTTAGTGTATACCAATAAAGAGAATCTTCTCAAAATAACTAACAAACTTGAAGTTATCACAATTCCATCCCATTCTGGAACAATCAGACCACCCCTGGAGTGTTGTGCTCACTTCTAGAAAGCATCCTTTAAAGAAGCTGACAAAATGAAGCAGGCCCAGGAGAGAAGTAATGGGATGAGAGGGTTGGGAAACCACATCACAAGATAAAAAATTAAGCATCAGAGAAATCAGGGTAAAAAAGAAGGGGCAGTAAACATCTTCATCTTAGAAAAGTATGTGTATGTGTGTATATATGTATGTGTATATATATATGTATTTAATCTCCACAAGATACAACTAAAACCAAATAGTGGACATTTCAGGAGATTTGTTTTAAGTATAAATACCATCATATTTCAATATATGCTAATTAGTCAATTCTCCTGATCTTTTAAAATTTTGATAATTTTTATTATATGAAAAATGTTGCTGATCTATTACAAAGGTTCTGGTTTATGTCCTTTACTTTATTTTATTTTATTTTTTATTGTGATATTGAGGGGTACATTTAAGGGTTAGGTACACAAATATGTCTCATTCAGGCACCCTTGTTTGTAAGAAATGTCCCCCCATCCCCAGACCGGTATTTACTGCGATTAATTGCTTCCCCTATCCCGGACCACCCCCCCATCGTTTCCCACCACTGTCAGTCATTTTCTTGTGGTAATGCGTTGGGTGATCAAGGTCTACTATATGAATGAGAACATGTGATACTCAGTTTTTTGTTTCTGTGAGAGGTCACTCAGTATTATAGACTCTAGTTCCATCCAGGTTGCTGCGAAATTCATGATTTCGTTCTTTTTTATGGCTGCGTAGTGTTCCATTGTGTATATGTATCACATTTTTTTAATCCTAAAAGCTCTAAACATAGACTTAGTGATTTAAAACACCAACAATCATGTTATTGTCTCTCATGGTTTTGAAGATTAGAAATTTGGGAGAGACTAGACTGGGCAAATCTGGCTCTCATGGTTTTGAAGATTAGAAATTTGGGAGAGACTAGACTGGGCAACTCTGGCTCAGGGTCTTTCATGAAGCTGCTGTCAGAGGGGTTAGAGCTGGAATGGTGGAGAGTTGTTGGTGGAGCTGGCCAAGCTGGCCAAGCCTCTCTCCCTCTCACATCTCCATTTTGTCTGTTTATGTGAGTTAACTGGACTTCCTCAGAACCCTGGTGACCTTAAGACAATTGGACTGTTTAAACAGCTGCTAAAGATTTGGCATACAAGTACTGGTAAACAAGGTAGAAGCTTTTTACAAACTAGCCTCAGTAATCACATAGCCACTATTTCTGCCACAGTTACATGACTTCCAAGATTTAAAGAGAGGGCACATAGAACCCATATTTCAGTGGGAGGAAGTTCAATTCGTTTGAGGCTAGGTTGTAAAATCTCCACATTCTACACTCGGACCACAAATTATACGCCTTATCCTCATATTCAAAACATAGCCACTGCCTCCCAATAGTCCCCACAGGTTTGATCTCATCATAGTATCAGGCTCAGGTTTAAGGTCCAAGATCTCATTATAGATGTGTATGACATTCCTTGGCTTAGTTTTCTTGGAGACACCTCCTCAGCTATAATTCTTCTCAAGTGTACGATATATGGACTAAAATTAAAATTTGACTCTTCCAATTTATTCATTGTATAATGTATATATACTTCAAAACACGTTATACACAATAAATATAAATTATTTTTATTTGTCAACTAAAAAAATTTAAAGTTAGTAGGTATTGAAGAATATATGTCTTTTCAGTGCTAACCAACTTTTTCAGAACACTTCATTGCCACAGAAGATAGGGTCCCAAGGTTCATTTTAAATCTCAAGTAGTCCTAGTCTCTCTTGGAAGAAGTTATCATAGGAGTATAATTGTCTAAACCTTAACTTTTTATTTATTTTATTCAAATTGTCTACATGTGTCAGTAGCAACACCCACAGTTATTTTGAAGACATCCCCATCTCTATTTAGACTTAATTAGTGGCACCTTACGCTTATCAGACTTCTGTGAGAAAATATACATAATGCC
This sequence comes from Tarsius wallacei, assembly GCA_963574415.1. Lineage (NCBI taxonomy): Eukaryota > Metazoa > Chordata > Mammalia > Primates > Tarsiidae > Tarsius > Tarsius wallacei. The sequence goes on along the minus strand of CAUYQG010200133.1, from coordinate 9,351 downwards.
TTTTCTCTGATAGACCTTTGTCCAAGGATGTTCAGGAGCTGCACTTAATCTAGAAAGGATGTACTGGGTACCACTTTTAACTCGTTGGAAGGTTATAACGAAGGCCATGAAAGTTATATACTGGCATACCACATTTGTTTGCACCTTGCTTTATTTCACTTTGCAGATACTGTATCTTTAACAAATTGAAGGTTTATGTAAACGCTATTGAGTAAGTCAGTTTGAGCCATTTTTATGATATGGTAAAGGAAGATACTGAAAAAAATATGAGCCGCACAAAATTCAGAGTCAAAAGCCTTAGAGACAATGGACTAGGGATATAATGGTAGAGAAGAGGATCAGAACTAAATTTTTTTAAAAATTCCTAACACTGTGTAGGTGTCCTTTGCAACATATGCCAGTGAGACTTTGAAACTGCTGTTGATCAGCCACCCTTGTGTGCTTCCCGCTTTCCCTTCCTAAACTGAAGTCACTGTAATTAGATTTATCCTGCTCCAGCATTGCATATTGGGTATATGTGGGGCAGATAAGTTGTCTTTTTAGTTTGTTGCTCACTGGATCAAGAAGGGCCATCTGGAGACCTGATATAACAACTGTCATTAAATCCTGCACTCTGAGTATGGAATGGGACTATGACTGTCTACCTTAGAGAGTGGGTAAATATTTTACCAGTGTAGGAGAGAGACACAAATATTTTTGACCAAGAAGATTACAAATATAATAGACTGTATCTTTGTTAAGTTGTATTATTGTTTCCAATTATTCATTCTCACTTTCTGTAAAGAATCATACATTGCTGCCCTATTACTCTAAACTTGGCCATATGATTTGTTTTGGACAATGGAATGTAAGTGGAAGTGATGTGTGCTATTCCTAAACAGAAGGGTCAAGAGTCATCATTTGGTTTTCCCATGGCTCTTTATCCTCTGTCATAAGACTTGCAATAACTTGATCAAACAAATTAAGGAATCAAGACAAATGTAATTTGGAAACTACACACACACACACACACACACACACACACACACACACACGCACGTGTGTGTGTATATATTCTGATGTGGTACACAACAAATATATAACTAATTAGAATTTTCTGAAAAGTAGCTCTAATATCCAACTAATCTGGTTATTTAAAAACTCAGTATACTCACTGCTGAATATGTCATATGCTTGAACATTAAACTAAGGGAAGAAACTGTCATCAAGTCCTTTAACAGAAATGTTTCTTAACTATATTTTTCAGATCTAGCCATTCTCTTTTTAACAAATTCGCAATAAAAACACAGTTACTGATGTTAGGCAGTATCTCAATATGGTTGCGGGGGGGGGGGGGGCATAACGTCAATAAGGATGCCTGATCTGAATACAGGAGAAGTGAGGTCCAATGGGAGGCCCCAAACTTCACCTGTACCTAAACCACTTATGTGCCTGAGTCTCATTTGTACCCCACAACTTTAAAATAAAACAAAACAAAAAAACCTCCAATCAGAAACCATATGCAATTTCATAAAATACAATTTTAAATCATCTTTCCTTTCAGTTATTTGGTTAATTTAATTTTGGAACTAAAGTTCCAAGATACGTAAATCTAAACCCAAACCTAAAATTCTGATTTTTGTAGGTCAAATCCTTTCAGTAAGGTTCATAATGACTATTAGGATTGAATATTGTCCCAGATTTGCAGTTATAACTGTATATATAACATTTTGAATAAATTTAATTGTCATTCTTGGTTTAGTTCATTTGTTCTTATTGCTATTGTTCAGTAGGAAAGACTAGGAGAAATACCATACTTATTATACTCTGGGATTCTACTATGTTTTCCTACTTGGCAATGAATTTTTACTGTTTTACAATGCACATACAGTATTGTAATAAGGATTGTTTTGCAAGAAAGAGACAAAAAGACCTTCAGCAATCTGGAATTTAGTTTTCTGGAAATCTCTGGGTTTGTCAGTCTTCAATAGTGAAACAGGAACTCCTGGATGCCCAGCAGCAATTTCTCTAAATATACCAATAGTGATAGAAAATAATGAGAATCCAATTGTATGGGGTATAACACTTAGTAAATGTTTAGTGCTCTACCATGTTGTATTCTTATGTTCGAATAGTGTACAACCAATCATGGAGAAATAACAGTAAATTTATTACTCCTAAAAAAAAAAATAAGTTACTAGGATAAATGCTACAGGCACCTCTATTTAAAGAGAAGGAAAATGGGAGGTACAAAGGTCTCTGATACATAGCAATTTTGAAACCTAGCCAGACACATGTTTCCAGTTCCTTGATGAGGAGCTAATACTGCTTCCTGGGACTGATTCTCTAGAGTCTTTGGTTCTATCACTTGAGTGATCCTTACTTTCCTCTAAAAGAGAGAATGTGTGAGCATCTGAGTCATTTTCTCAAACTGTTTCCTTTCTGTAAAAACTCCAGAATCCAAATGTCTTTTTTGCATTTTGTATCATCTTTGTTTCATTCTGTCCATATGGATACAATTAATTTTAAAATGATGTGGGCTTTTTGTGTACCAATTTATAATGTATTCCATTTGACAGAGACCATACCCACCCACCTTTTCAAAATAGACTATTTTCTACCTTGAGTTTTCTGTGAGACTTGAATGGGAGCAATCCTCAAAAAATTATTACAGACCTTGTTGTTTAACATGGGTCTACCAAGAATGCTATTAAAATCCTTAGAAGGCACTTGTTTTTGTTTTTGTTTTTTTTGTCTGTTTAAAAGGGTTAATGTGGTACCAAACTCAATTTCTGTCAAAATCTTAACAATAAATATTATAGGTCCACTCTGGATTTGCTGTTAGCCCTGGGGCCATTTCTTAATTTGAGCATTGTATTATTTTATTTTTGCTACTTGGAGAGATGGGGAATGAGAAATAATTTCATTTTAAAATCCTGGATCCTGCATCTTTCCTCCAAATTTTGCTTGAAAACTAGGTAATTCCTATTTGAATTTCACTTGTCTAGATCTGTACTTTTTCTTACGTGGCTTTTCAGGCTATGCATCAGACAGGGGACTAACGTTCAGGGTCTATAAGGAACTTAAACAAATCAACAAGAAGAAAACAACCCCACTGACGAATGTGCAATGAATGGACATGTTTTGGGGGAGGACGTACAGATGGCCAACAAATGTATTAAGAGATACTCAGCATCACTGGTCATCAGAGAGATGCAAATTGAAACCGCAATGAGTTACCATCTCACACCAGTTGGAACAGCTATTACTAAGCCAAAAAAAAAAAAAAAGATATTGGTAAGGTTGCAGAGAAGGAAGGACACCTATAAACTGTTGGTGGGAATGCAAAATAGTTCAGCCCTTGTGAAGAGTAGTTTGAAGGTTTCTAAGAAAGCGGAAAGTAGAATTATCACTCAACCCAGCAATCTCACTACTGGGTATATACCTAAAGGAACACAAATTGTTCTGTCAAAAAGATACCTTCACTCATATGTTTCTCACAGCACTATTCACAATAGCAAAGACCTGCAAACAGCCAGGTGCCTATCAGTGGTAGAATAGACAGAGAGAACGTGGTACAAATGCACCGTGGAATACTATGAAGCCACAGAGAGAAACAAAATTCACATCCTTTGCAGCAACATGGATGTAGCTGGACACCACTCTAAGCAACTTAATCCCCAAAGAGTAAGCCAAATACTGTGTGTTTCCGCTTATAAGTAAGAGCTAAGCACTGGTTATACAGGTACATAAAGATAAGAATAATAGATATTAGGGACCCCTAAAGAAGGAAAGAAGGGGGAAAGAGTTGAAAATCTACCTATTGGGTATTATGTTTACAAGTACAATAGATGAATGACAAATTCAATAGAATCCCAAACCTCATAATCAGCAATATACCCATGTAACAAATATACACATGTACCTCCTGAATTTAAATTTTTAAAAAAAGAGATCACACTTCCAAAATCTCCTTAACCAGAGTCATCATTTCATGAGGAATATTTTCTGTTTTCAATATTACCTCAAGTAAGTTTTAATGAACATTCTGTCACCACATAAAATCTTTTTCCTCCAGCTTCAAATAATGTTTTTCTCCATCTGCTTTAAGACCTCACTAACAACCTCCTTGAGGCCTGTCTGGCTCCCATTAAGTCTGTTCAACTTCTGCTTGTCACTTGGGCCAAGGGTCAGCACAAGCTATTTTAGGTCTATGTTATAGATGCACTCCACTCCAGATACAAAATTTTTTCTGGTTATTTTGCTGCATGAAAAATTAATTCAATACTTAATGACTGAATACAACAATCATTCTGTTATGTTGTACCATTTCTGTGGGTCAGTAATTCCAGAAGGGCATGTTAGCAGAGTTCTGCTTGGTGCTTTCGGGACGTTTCACTTGGATGGTGGCTGGTGCTGGAAGAAAAGGGGACTGGAGCCACTCCCAGTCCAATGGGCTGCCCTCTCTTCATGGAGTCTTTGGACTTGTCTGTGCAATCTCTTTGCATGGGATACTGTGGACTTCCTCAGAGCATGGCAACCTCAGGGTCAAGCACAAGAGTGCCAGTGAACAAGGAAATAGTTTCATTTCCTTTTATGGCCTAGCCTCAAAAGTCTCCTAGCATTGTATCAACTGTAGTCACAAGTCTTTCCAAATTCAAGGGGAAGGAATATAGACCACACTCTTCAATGAATTTGGGTCTGTCCTTTAAAATTGTCTAAATAACTTTGGCTTATTTTAATCATACTTAATAAGGTCTTAAGTTTTTCAACCATGAAATATCCTACAGAGAGTTTTTAAGAATCCAATTCTCATCTTGGGATAAAAATACTATAGTATCAGTTTTAATAGCTTTATCACGAACTTCTATGCATCAGTTAACATGGTACTAAAGAATCTTAACCATCTCTTTTTTGGCCTTCCTGTTCTCATGAAACACTAGTTTAGACCAGGCTCTAATGATACAACTTGCCTGCACATGTAGTCTTTCTCTGTTCTGCTCAGTTAGGCTCTGTTTCTGACCATTACCTATTAAAACAAGGGCTGTTTAAAATCAGTTATATTAAATGACATAACATTTGAGTGAGCAACCTTGACCATCTGCTCTGATGAGTTTTTCCATAATCCAGTTGACTTCTTTGCCCTCATAAAGGGCCTGAAATCGAAGACATTTTATTATATCACTCAGACCAAATATCTGATTGGAATCATGTGTTCTTTATAACAGATGAGAGGGGAAATTGTGGATACGTAATATTAGCAGGCTATAAATGCAATCCTGAGGACTATGAAACTTTCCATGATCTTGGTCTTCTTTCTGCCTAAAGTAATATACAATGTAAACAAACAAATATTAATGTCATCTAGATCATCAAGATAATTTTTTTGGTTTTTGCTCTAAACAATCTTATTTAAAAAACTGACCAGAGTTTTAGACTGTTATATGAAAACAAAGTTCCTAAGTAGCTGAAGTACTGCTTAGTCCTTAAGAAAAATGTTTAAATAACATGTCATTACATAAAATTCTTGGGTTACGTATGGGTACCTTAACTCACTACCCATCATCTATCACAAACATCTCTGGTATCACAGCATGCATAAATCATCAGTAATAATTCAAAATGAAAATTTTTACCTTGTCTTTTACTTTTCTAATGAATACACACTTCTTGTTCCAGTTGATAACCTAATGTGATTGATCAGAAGCCAACCTGCCTATACATTTAATTTAAGCGGTGACTAAAATTTTGAATGACACAGATTTCTCTCCTACTCACTAAAATAAGAAAAATCTAGGTAGTTATAATCAGAGAAGCAGGAATTTTGGAGGCTCTTTATCACTCAAAAGTTATTTGAGTCTAAAATACTCTTAGCTTATACGTGGTCATTATACAAAAAAGACTCCTGCATTCATTTGTTTATCATAGCACAATTTACAATTGCGAAGATGTGGAATCAATCTAAATGCTCACCAAATGATCAGTGGATAATGAAAATGTAATACACACACACACACACACACACACACACACATACACACACACACAAACATATATACACACCATGGACTACTATTCAGCCATTAAAAAAAAATAATGTATTTTGCAGCAACTTGAATAGAATTAGAGATCATCACCCTAAATGAACCAACACAGGATTAGAAAACCAAACACCACATGTTCTCACTTATAAGTGGGAACTAAGCTAAGGATCTTCCCAGCAGGTTGTCGCCAGGGTGGCCATGAGTGTGCCATGGCACCTCAGCCTGGGTGACAGAGTGAGACTTCAACTCAAAAAAAAAAAAAAAAAAGACTAGACTTCACCACTATCCAATGCATCCATGTAACCAAAAGCTATCTGTACCCCCAAAAACCATTGAAATAAAAAAATACTCTTAGTTTATACTCATCAAATTCTTCAGTTTATATGGTTGTTTACAACATTGTATGATTTAGCCTCTGATCACAGTATTTTATCAAACAGAAGACATTGATGAGTCTTAACAGTTGTAATTATAGACTATAAAGGAAATACATTGCTATTTCCAGTTTCTCTTAGCCTTCTATCCTATTTGTTAAATAGAGTACCCCTTCATTCATTTGTCTCTAATCCCTACCCGAAGACCACATTAAAAGAGCACCTCAGTTACTGAAACAAGTTTGTGAAAAGAAACAAAGTTTCTGTCTAGAAAATTAGGAGGGAATTTATTAGGAGGCAGGTACTTATTGTCTTCTACAATGTAAAAAGGGACCTATACATTCAGCCCATGATCTGATTGATTTGGTTCATTCCTTTATTTATACAACAAATATTATTAGTATAAATCATGTGGCATGTGAAGAGGACCTTCTACATGTGCTTATCTTGATTCTTAACAAGTGTAAAATATCATTTCCTCCATTCAGGACAGGTGAGAGATTAGGTGAGCTTTGGATTTCCATTGTCTTTCAGAAAGACACGAAAGAAAGGCGGAAATAATCGCTGTCTTCTAAAGTCAGGGATTAAAACTTGAATGTGGGTAAGTTTACAGAGCAAACTTTGATTTCAGACTAGATGGGTGCTTTCAGCATAGTATGGCCGTATATGAAAACTTTGATTTCAAAGGAAAAAAATAATACTCTTTCTACTGAATAATCTTTTGTACTTTCAGATACCTCCATAGCTTTACTATCTTCCTTAACAATCTTCAATATCATTTACATATGTCAAGAAAACTGGTCATGGCACTCGTTTGGAAGTCTTAAATTAATTGGAGCCTTGAAAAGCTTCAATTAAAATGATCATTATATTTAACCCTAAATAAAGCTAAGCTCCTTGACAATATACCAATTTTTATGGAAAATATGTATATACATCTGTCTGCTAACACACATATATCTTCAATATAAGATTCGTCTATTGATCCTCATAAAGGAATTGGGAAGAATATGAAGCAAGTATGTATTCTTATTTCAGAAATTAAGGAATAACTAAGTTTACCTAATTAGAAAATATACAAATCAGGGTCATATGATAGAATCAGAACTGCTATGAATTATATATAATGAACAATTTATTCCAGGGTTTACAACTTATGCAATTTGAGGAGTTTTGGGGGCAGTGTACACAAACTGTTGCTTCTGTGTCTATTGGTGAGCCCAACTGGTCAGCCAGACTGGCTGTCAGAAAGGAAAATTGGATATGGGTAAGAGAAAGGACAAACTGGAACCTACAGTGATGGACCGAGACATGTATGTCAACGGGAACTTGTAAGCACAAACTAGGACTTGTACTTGCCTCATACCATAACCAATCTCAATTCCATGGAGCTACAGAAGAAGCTGGTATCTTTAGTATGTAGTTGTATATATACTTGTGCATGAGGCAAACTGCCTCATGCCCGCACTAACCGTTGTGGCTATGTCATTTCCATATTTCAAATCTTGTGCACAATGTCTTCCATGGCTTATTCAAACCCAGCAGGGAAGTAAGTTCTAGAAAATAAAGTTTAGCTTAGTTAAGTTGGCTTAGTACAGAGCTACCAAAGAGAGAGAGAGAGAGATAGCACAATCCAAGCCTCCTAAGTCATCCCCCATTACATTTGCCAAGGCTAATTTCCAACAATAGGCTTATTTTCTGTATTGGCCATAGAAGAAGAAGAATCTATGCAATAGATCACAAGAAATAAAAAAATCTACTTGAGATATTATAAATGCCTATAGTGATATGAAAAGTCAACCACCTTTACTCAACAAGTTAGGAAGGATGAATCTTGGTATTTTGGTTTATATACCAAACACAATTCAGCAGAAAATTAAGCTTTGCTTTCTTTGACCCTTACTACCTTTAATCGTTTATGCTATTATTTCAATAAACTACTCTTTATAGACAGTTTTTAGTGAGTAAATATAATCACAAAATAGTTGTGAAGATTAATCATCTAATTGTCATCATACACTTTGCTTCAGTGAAAGAAACATTATAATCCCGTATTCAGTCATTGGGCCATTGAGCCATTGGGCCACTGCTCATGTGAAAATCCAGTGGTTGATCAGGGAATAAAGTACTACTAAATGTGCAGGGACTTTTATCTACATTGAATATTTGCCTGTGTAATTAGCAAAACTTAATAGAGGACAAATCTAAATTGTCAGGACACAGTGCATTATAAAATGTTCTCTTCTGCTCACTTTTGAGATACATTTTTCCTTGTTTTTCTATACCTCCCAATTAATGGAGACCTGGACCTTAGCAACTAAGGCCAAGCTAAAAGTTGTGTACCACACTGCATCGTGACTGCACTATGTGGAACCTAGAGGAGCTACACAAGACAGTGTGTCCTATGGAAAAAGGAAAACTAGCGCCAGAGAGTCAGATGATTCTTCTAAATGAGTTCAAGGGATGAGATAAAAAGTTAAAATTTGGGTTTACAGAAATAAAGAAAAAACAGAAGCGTTAGTGCAAATCAAGAGAAATGGGTATAAAGGTAGAAGTAAAAGGCATGTGTCAAAACCTTTCAAGCACGCTTCCTTTTCCAGTGTGGACAAGGAGAGACTCTGTGTCATGAACTTCTGGAAGAACTATGTGGACACGCTAGGGAGGAATGATACTCAAACCCTGGGAGTATCTACACCATTTATAAATGGTGGCAATTTCATACAAAGCCTACACAAAAGTAGAGGATAAATCAGAGCCAAATCTTGCAGATATTAAAAAGGACCAACTGGTCTCAATGGCCCACTGGCTGAATATAGGATTATAATTTTTCTGTAATCCCAGCAATTTGGCAGGTCGAGGCAAATGGATTGCCTGAGTCCGTGGGTTCGAGACCAGCCCGTACAAATTGGCGAGAACTTGTCTCCACAATAAATTAAGAACAAAAAACAAACAAA
>CAUYQG010200129.1:0-12309 GCA_963574415.1 Tarsius wallacei | reverse complement strand
AAATAAATGTGCAAAAGTCAGTCTCATTTCTATACACCAATAGTAAACAAACAGAAGCCCAAATAAAAAGCAAAATCCCACTGACAATAGCCACATAGAAAATGGAATACCCTGACATCTTCCTAACCAGAGAAGTCAAATACCTTTAAAATGAAAACTACAAAACACTGCTCAAAGAAATCAAAGATGACACAGCAGATGGAAAAATAATTCCATGCTCATGGATTGGAAGAATTAACATTGTTAAGATGTCCATCCTACCCAAGGAAATCTACAGATTTAATGCATTATCCATTAAAATACCAGCAGCATTCTTCTCAGACCTGGAAACAATAAGACAGGAATTCATATGGAAACATAAAAACCACGAATAGCCAAAACAATCCTCAGCAAAAACAACAAACAAACAAACAAACAAACAAACGGGAGGCATCACGCTCCCAGACTTTGAGCTTCATTATAAAGCTACAATAATCAAAACAGCTTGGTATTGGTACAAGAACAGGCATATAGACCAATAGAATAGGTAGAGATTTCAGAAGCAAAATCTCAATCCCTCAGCCAACTCATCTTTGGCAAAGTCTCCACCATCAACCACTGGAGAGAGAAGAACCTATTCTGCAAATGGTGCTGGGAAAATTGGCTGACTACATGCAGAAGATTAAAACAAGACCCCTACCTATCCCCATACACAAAATCAACTTTGAATGGATTAAAGACCTAAACATAAAACCTTAAATTATAAGAACTTTAGAAAATGCCAGAGACACCCTTATGGAAATTGAAATAGGCAACCAATTCCTGATCAAAACCCCAAGTGCCCACGCCATAAGAGATAAGATAGATAAGTGGGGCCTTATCAAGCTAACAAGCTTCTGCAAAGCCAAAAAAACCACTGAGAGAGCAAAGAGACAACCCACAGACTGGGAAAAAATATTTGCAGAAGGCCTACTATCTAGGATCTACAAAGAACACAAACATGCATAAAAGAAAAGACCTAACAGCCCCATTACAAAGTAGGCAAAAGATATGAATACACACTTCTGAAAAGAAGACATATGAGCAGTCAACAAATACATAAAAAAATGTTTAGCCTCACAAGCCATCAAAGAAATGCAAATTGAAACTACACTGAGGTACCACCTAACTCCAGTCAGGATGGCCATCATCAATAACTCAAAAAACAACAGATGCTGGAGAGAATGCAGGGAAAAGGGAACACCTACACTGTTGGTGGGAATGTAAACTAGTCCTAAAAGATCTAAAAATCGACCTCCCATATGATCACTATCCCCCTACTGAGAGTATACCCGGAGGAACTCAAGTGACTCTATGAAAAAGATAACTGCACATGCATGTTTATTGCTGCATTATTTACAATAGCAAAAACATGGGACCAACTGTGCTGCCCATCGAAAGAAGACTGGATTTAAAAAAATGTGATACATATACATGATGGAATACTACACAGCCATAAAAAAGGACAAAATTATAAACTTTGCAGCAACTTGAATGGACTTAGAGACTATAATACTGAGTGATCTATCGCAGAAACTAAGGACCAAGTATCACATGTTCTCACTCATAAGCGGACCTTGAACAGCTATCGTAATACCATAAGAAAGGGATTGGCAGTTGTGGGAAACTGCCAGGAGAGGGTGGGGGTGGGAGTGGCAGTAGTGGGAAACTGCCAGGGGAGGTGGGGCACACCTCATCAACAAGGGTACCTGCATAATGAACATTTGTATACCTAACTCTGAAGTGCACCCCTCATATTTAAAATTAAAAAATTAAAAAAATATTGTGTATTTATTCTTATATTTTTAAACTTCAATTACCTTCAAAGTACTCTCCATTTGATGCAATATACCTATTGAAAGGCTTTTTCCACAGCTCAAAACAGTTTTTTAACTCATCAGTCTTGATACCTTTTAGTGTTTCTGCCATTTTTTGTTTCACCGCTTTCACATCGTCAAAATGTTTCCCTTTGAGGACTTTTTAAATCTGGGAAAACCAAAAATAAGTTGTTTGAGGCAAGATCAGGTGAATAGGGATGGTGGGGCACAGAAGTCATGCTGTTTAGGGACAAAAACTGCTGAACACTCAGCATGGTGTATGCAGGTGTGTTTGTATATCACCCATTATGAAATGAGAAAACGTGTTGAAAAAATTCACGGAAGCCATGCATGGTCTCTCACAACAACACTAGCTGGTACACTGATGCCAATGGGTTCCTAGAACACTCGCCTAGCAGGTAAGTGTTACAAGAGACCCAAACTCCAGAAGATAATTACATTTTTTTGTATCTGTCCTTCTCCATATTTTGCCCATAATTCTAACATCTCCTTTATAAACTTCTGCAAAATGTGGTTAAAAATATTATGTCAGTTTCTGAGTGCACACAAAGATATCTAGACTGAAACTTAGGTTTTCAAATGTCTAATTAAATAATAGAATGCTATTTATTGCTGGAAAGAATCTGAAGAATTCCAAGACTTTGAGTGTGACCTTGGATGAGGCATTTAATTTTTCTGTATTTCTGTGTCTCCATACACAAAATGCAGATGCTAACACATGAACCGTAGAGTTAGATAGTGTATCTCCTGTTTTAGATAATATAGGCCTAGAATAGCCCACAGAGAAATAGATTAAAGAAGCAAATAAACTTCTGGAGTTTGTTTGAAGTTTTGAGCCTATATGAGAGTTATAGAAATACCTAAATTAAAGAAATTCAGAGGAAAATATACTATCCCACGGAGACTCTAAAACATGAGTTAGTGGAGATCTGAATCAGAGGAAAAACCCACAGCTAGTAGAGTAGAAAGTGATTTGGCATTACCTACTCAGTAAACAAACAAGACAAGGATGTTAATAGTCTTTCTGAAACGCTGCAATTATTATATAGAATTTTATTTTCTGTGTCCCTTGAAATGCTCAAATTATATATATAGCAAAATCTGTTTGGAATCATTTCTAAGAATGCAATCTTTGGTGAAATGCCTCCATCACAAAGGATTGTGTTTTTGTCAGTTCTCTAGAGTTTCATATTTGCTAGATCTGATGTAGATTGAGTCTAAGTAGATAAGCCCAGAACATGAAATAAATCTCTTTAATTTTGTCCCTCAAGCTGTCCGCATCTTGATCCCAACAATAAGACCTTGTGGATGAATTCAGCAGCCATTTGTAAAGTGGACATCACCAACAGATTTAAATGTTTTACTGGATCTTACTTTATTAAACAGTAAAATTTCAGTCAAATGGTAAAAGCCCTCTTTATTATTTTAATTTTTAGAATTTATTAACTTTAATGAGATTTAGAAATGCTGAGTGATTATAGGATTGGGCCATTAATTCTTCTGAAATATGAATTTCCAAAATTTACATTTGGGGAGGAAACAATCAATATTCCACTGAAACCCTTATTTCAAGCTCTTTAGGTCGCTGAAGCCAAATCTGATTTATTTTTACAATATTATAAAGAGCTGTGGGAGAGTCACCCCTAGAAGGATCCATGGCTAATTAAAATTTTCAAATTGTATAATCTGAAAATTAGTGTTTGCATCAAAATCATCCACTCAACCTTGAACATGGCATTCTGTGTGCTCAGCTATAATGAGCTGCTTTTGTGCGATACGCGGTCCTTGACATTTGTCATAATCCTCAGACCACCCAAATATAGCAATCTGCTATTTGGAAAAGACACCCTACAAATTTCTCTCTTTCTCTTCTTAAGGCCATATTTTTAAAGAGCCATCAGTTATCCATAGAATTCACTCATCATGCTAATGGCTTCTATAAATACCCTGACAGGTCATTCTTCTCAAAGTAGTCTAGCAAAGAAAGGATAAGAAATGTGTCCTCAGAGGCTGTGACCAGGACCATGAGCTGACTTTCTGCCTCAGGTGATTGTCATGAGAGAGTGCTTGAAGGCCCTACCTACTAGAATATTCTGTGTACAACATTGTACAGGAAGCCCCAGGTAAAAAGTGTGTTAAAATATGAGACCACGATAATTCTACTGAATATTTTTAAACTTTTCGTATCATAATGTTTAAATGGGAGATTACATTTTATTTACCTTAAGGTCTTTTTCAACAGCCTTTTTATGGGGATGTTTATTTTCTCATCCTGTCTTAGCTCAGATTGCTATAATAAAATACCCTAGACAAGGCAATTTGAATAACAGACACTTATTTCTTCCAGCCTCTTAGTTCTGGAGGCTAAAAGCCCAAGATCAAAGTGCTAGCACGACCAGTTTCCGGTGAGGGTTCTCCTACTGGTTTGTAGACAGCCACCTTGTTGTGTGTGCTTACGTGGACCTTTCTTTCTTCCTTTTCCAGTAAGGCCACTAATCTCATCATGAAGATGCCACCCTAGTGACCTTATATAAACCTAATTATCTCCTAAAGGCCAATATCTCCAAATGCCATCACATGAGGGATTAGGGCTTCATCATTTGAATTTGGGAGAGCAAAAACATTCAGTCTATAACACATCCCCTTGAATAATGGGTTAGTCAATCTGCACTTTAATCATTGAATGAATTTCAATCCCAATGCTGTTTTTAATTCACCATAAAAATAGCATGTGCAGTCACCACCCTGACTTTATCAGTTAGGTGTTAATTCCATGTTATAGCAATCTTCTCAACTGTAAGTAACAGGAAAATGGAGAATGCAAACTAATATTTAATGATTATCGAAGTGAACATATCAGTTGTCATCCAAAATTCTGAGAGTGACAGGTAGTGCAATTAATAATTAGTATAATCTCTAATACAGATATACGTACTAATTAATCTAATTATGAATAACTATTTCAAGACAGCAAGCACACACCTCTTGATGGCCAACCAGGTACTATGCCGAGTCTATGACATGCTCTGCCTTATTGAATTATTTTATACTTACAGCATAGATGGATAGAGCAGGTATCATTAATCCTATTTGACAGATGAGAAAACAAAAACCCAGAAAAATGATGTAACTTAATAAATTGAGGAACTGGGATTTGAACACAATTGCCTATCTGGCTCAAAGCCTGGGCTTTTCTTATCATGTTGTTACTGCTATGAATTAGAGAAATCATGGGAAAATTTTTCTTAAAAACTAACTGAGAGGAGGTATATTCTCTTGTCCTCTCTTTCTCTCTCTCTCTCTTTCTCTGTATGTGAATATAAATATAGTTACAGGAGACAAAAATGTTGGTTAGAACTCAAAGAGATGAGACACAATTCTGCATGCAGGAAATAGAGTAAATTTGGAATTTCACAAACTTTTCTACACTGGGTGCCAATATTGACTTTCAATTCAACAGAATAATTGTTGCATCTTCTGTAGAACCATTTTCTCTTTGGAACTAAGACCACTAGCCCAGCAGACCTTAAGTAGCAGAAAGGGGAAGCAAAACTTTTACTAGTGGAAACCAAGGGTTATAGCAAGTGAAGTCACTCTCATTTCCACCCCTTAATTCCTGGACCCATGAATTGTGGTTGTGGGAGAAAGAGCACCATATATTTAATGCTCGTTAAGAGCATATACAGCCTTCTGGAGGATATTGTCGCAGTCCCTCAAGGCATTGCCACTTAACTGATGCCATAACTAGGGTTTCAAAGGGCTATTCCACCATTCTTCCAGGCCAGCTGTTTCAGAATGGTGAGAAACATTGAAAAACCAGTGAAGTCCATGAGCGCAAGTCCATTGCCACACTTTATTTTCTATAAATAAGTTCCTGGAGAGGAAGCAATGATGTGTAGAATGCCACAACCGTGGAAATAATATTCTGTAAGTTCACAACTGATGGTTTTTGAGAAAGTACTGTGGGCAAAGAAAGCAAATCATAGCCACAGAAGAATCTATTCCAGTAAGAACAAAGTGCTGCCCTATCTACAATGGAAGTGTTCCAATGTAATCACCTGCCACAAGGAAGCTGACTGATCACCCCAAGGAATGATGCCATTTCAGGGCTTAGTGTTGATCTCTGCTTCTGACAGACTGTAGCAAAGTTGACCTTGGTGAGTGGAGCCCATATTGCTGAGCCCTCATTCAACCTCTATCCTTGCCACCATGGCCGATTTGTTCATGAGCCCATGGGGCAATGACGGGGTGTTGGGGAAAGAAGTTGAATGTATCAACAGAACAAACTATACTATCCTCATTACGAAATTCCTCTTTCGCCTAGGCCGTTCATTAGTGAGCAATCACAAGGGACACAGATATCTTTACCTTCTGCCACCATTCGTAGAGGTCCTTTCACATACCTTTTTCCCAAACTTCCATATCACCAATTTTCCCATTATGTTCCTTCCAAATTCCTAGTTCTCAGATAGGGCAAGGGGCTTGGTCATTGGAAGAAGGTATGTTCTCCAGTGAGGCAATCGTTTTCGTGGAAGAATGCCAAAGAGGAATTACAGTTAAGTCATCTTCCACCAACTCTTCCAGCAGCCCTGGGAATAAATTCTTTATTGATAAAGAGGTTCCGGGCAGCATGGTACAAGCCATCCCAGCATTCACCACATAGGTTGATCATGCTCTGTGCTCCACACTGTTGATCAATTTGATACCAGAATTTGAAGCAGAATAAATAAGTGGTTTTAACCCTAAACTTGAAGTATAAGCTTATGGATATTAGCAATGTGGAAATTAGCACTTTGAATTACAATAAACGTTAAAAACTTCAAGTATTAATTTACTATCAGTCCTTAGTCCTCTGTTAGCCTCAGTTTCAAAACAGATCATCTTTGGATTGCTGGCCAGAGGTCCTCATTCCTCTGCTGGCTTTGTGGCAGTTTTGCCAGATGAAAAGCTCTGCATGCTCCAGTCTCTGTAACCTGAGGTCTCCCTTGATACTGATGATGAGTTTTCATTTTGAAAACGACTTTTCAGTTTCTTAAAGAGTCTACAAATTTCCTAACACTCTTAATATTTTGAAAATAATGTACATAGTAGATTGTTGTGCAGCTTCTCTGCAGCATGTACCAAATCTGTATGGTAGAATGATTTGTAATGCTAATCTCTTGAAATGGTATATACATCCAAAAGATGCCTTTGTTCACTAGATTAAATCTTAGTATGAAACTGAAGGCTTCTGAGATTCCCTGCGAGTTCAGTCATGATCTCCAGAGCTCTGTGACCAGGAACAATTCACTTCCTTCTCTCAACTCCTTACTAAGAAGGAGGTAGGACTGCCCATGTATGGAATACCATGGGGTATCCACCAGCCTGCATCTGTGTTTTGATGTCCACTTAGCATGACAACTGTTACCAAATGAATTCAATAAACCTCACAAAAATGTTTTTAAAGATTCAATTTTGAAGATAAATTGGGCATTAGAATATTTGTTATTTTGCAAAACAATTTTCAAATGGTTGTCCAAAAGGAAATCAATTATTTACTTTAAAGTCATGCTTTTTAAAGAATTTATCTTATAAAATCAGCTGAAATGTTACTGTGAATGTATTCCCTTGTGCTCAAATTTAATTATTGACTCTCTACAAATCATTAAACAGTGAATGTCCTGGGCATTTATATAGTTGTACCTGTAATTTCTTTGGTTTTTAAAACATGCTTTTCTTTGATTTTGTTTCTTAAACAAACTATGAAGGAAATATAGAAGTGTTACAGCAACAAAAGGTACATCAGGTGACAGGGAAAAAAAAAACAGTTCACTGTTTCAGGCCCAGCATTTTTCCAGACAGAGGTACATTTTCCAAAGGGTCACTGGGTCTCTACAAGCAGCGCTCTTTCTGCCAGGCACTTTGTAATGTGCAATGAACGGTGTCATTTATTTTCATTTCCTCACACTTAATTGCATGCTTCTTGCTTCCAACATTAAGCCAGAAGGCAGGTGGCAGAAGCAATGAACTAAGTTGGGACTGTCATGTTATAGGCTATGCTCCCTCCTTTAAATACAAGCCAACTGTTTACAACCCAGCAGAAGTCACTGGACTGGAAAAATGTTCCCTTCTATCGCAAGTCCTGACATTGCAGAAGTTGCTATGAAGACCAGCACCCGATGAGGAAAAAGGCACCCAACTGATTGTACTCTTCAGTGACATCAATCTAAAAGAGTTGAAGATGTTAATCCAATAATAGAAACCAAATCTAAGTAAGTATGCTGACAAACCATATAAATTAACTGCTAGATGATGTGATGAGAGACACAATTGTTCAAAGTACAACTCTTGTTTAAACTGTATGCCTTACTTCTAAATACTCTCTCCATAAATTTCAAGTAAACCAGTTTAGTATTGCTCATCCAAAGAAATAAGATAAGTTAGCTGAACAAATTTAATATCAAATGTGTATCTATATATGCATAATTATTATTATGCATATGATTATTTATAAGTCACTTAAAGATCTATTCAAAGATAAAAGATCATTTTTATTTGTTCAGAGATTTCTTAATATGGTGCAATTAAATAGCCCAAAATAAAATTTATAATGTTAAGACAAAGTAAAATCAGTAAAACTTTGTGCTTTTTTCCTCCAATAAAGGCAACTAATTACTTGCTTGAGAATTGTTGACATCTTCCTCTAAATGACAAACCCTTTTTTTCTTATTACTGTCTTTAAGAAACATTTTATGGCCGGGCGCGGTGGCTTAAGCCTGTAATACCAATACTTTGGGTGGCCGAGACAAGAGGATTGCCTGAGCTCAGGGATTCAAGACCAGCCTGAGCAGTTTGGTAAGACCTCGTCTCTACAATAAATAAAAAAATAAGCCGGGTGTGGTAGCAGGTGCCTGTAGTTCCAGCTACTTGGAAGGCTGAGACAGAAGGATCGCCTAAACCCAGCAAGTCGAGGCTGTGGTGGCCATGAGCGTGCCACTGCACTCCAGCCTAGGCGACAGAGTAAGTCTTCCACTCAAAAAAAAAAAAAAAGAAAGAAACATTCTATGACACATAAATTAACCTTCATGAATGATGTTACACGTTGCTAATCGGATGTTCTTTGGAACTGGAGAATAAACACTGGATTGTAATAATAAAGAGGAACAAATGTCACAAGAATCTACTTTCCTGAGGCAATTCATTCTTTTGTTAGGAAAAAAAAAGCAACCTTGCTGTAGTAAATGTATATTTTGTTTATTCTTGATAATTTTAATACAAATGTAGCTTGAAATAATAAGATATAAGGTCTGAGGGTTTCCCAAGGTTTTCCTCTTTTGCCCCAAATCTGGGTTGTGGCTGCATGTCAGGACTTAAAATTATTAATTATGTTTTTTCTCAACCCTCTCCCATTCTTTTCTGCAGCCTCTATTTCTTCTCTGCTTATCACTTTCCGTGCAAATTTCAGTTGTTAAGCTTCACATTAGTGCATTGTAAATGTTTATCTTCCTTCCAAGCATGTGCAAACCTTTCCACTCATATATCTGTTGGCCTACAAAGTGCAATCTTGGAGTAATCATGTGTAAAGAAGTGAATAACGCAATCACAAATATGACCACACATCTGATACTGGATCATAGTTTTGCTTCTGCATAACATCATTTAACACAATTTTAAATGATCCTTGATTAAAAGTTTCTGTGAGCAAATAAACTTGAGAAGTGCTGTCATCCACTTTCTTTCAGGGAAATTCAAATCCACACACAGTCCTGCAGTGAAGAAATCTGTTGAACTTGGTGTTTTCCAAACTTACCCGAGCTTGGAGCCCAATTTTTCATAAAATGCCTGTTAACATTTCCTGGAACACATTTTGAAAAACATTGGCTTAGAAGCAACAAGGATAAGCAATTTTCAGAATATAATTTAAAAGCAATCAATAGTTACATTTATGAAATCACGGGGCTAATAAAGAAAATCAAGAATATATTCCCAAGTATGATTTATGATATTAATATGAATAATGTATTTTAATAACAGTTTAAAGTAGCCACAAAGACTTGATTTGTTCATATTTTGCATTCTAAAATCTAATCAGGCTGGAGTGCTGACCTCCAATATGCCTCAGTATCAAAGACCTTCTGTTGGTAAAGTTCCTCTGATGCTGATTGGAAAAACAATGCTGGTTGTTTACAGCTTTACTGTCAGTCTACATATTTCATGTTTTTGTGAATCTTTTTGTGACCTGTTCAATTATTTTTATTATAAATAATTCAAGGTCACTAATTTGTAGCTATTGGAAATGATCATTCCTGGTGTCTTTGAGGATAATTTTGACTTTTTCGAGTGGAAAATTTATTTACTCATTCTTTCAGTAAATATCTGCTAAGCATATATTGTGTGCCAGGCGTTGTCCTTGGTCTTGAATTCATCAGTGGACAAAAAGACTAATATTTCTTCTCCCGTGGAACTTATATTCTAGTATGGGTGGAAGTGGTGGCTGCCGAATAGTGCACTTAATAAATGGGTAAGAGGGCAAAAAATAGAGCAAGTAAGAATTTTTTTTTTGAGTCCATGTCCCACTCTGTCACCCAGGCTGGAGTGCAGTGCCATGGCCACTGCAGCCTCGACCTGCTGGACTCAGGTGATCCTTCTGCCTCAGCCTTCCAAGTAGCTAGAACCACAGGCATGTGCCACCACGCCCGCAGATTTTTGTTTATTTATTTATTGTCGAGGCGAGGTCTCACCATGTTGCCCAGGTTGTTGAACCCCTGAGCTCAGGCAATCCTCTCATCTCCGCCTCCCAAAGTGCTGGGATTACAGGCGTGAGCCAGCTCGCCCGGTTTAAGTAAGAAATTGAGAAAGGTGAAAGAGTGGCTTAATTTCAAATAGGGTAGTCAGTATAGACCTTTTTGGAAAGTTGACATTTAAATTAAAACTAAGTTGAGAGAGTTTAAAACTGGGAGAAGTGTTCTTTTCAAAGGGAGCAGCTTAGCACATAGGCTAGGAGAGTACCTGACATGTCCAAGAAGAAGCTAGAAAGGCAAAGAGCCTAGAACAGAGTAAGTAAGAGGAAGAAACACAGGAAGTAAGGCAGGATGGATAAGCAAGGACTTGAATATATAAGACTTAATTGGCCTTTATAAGGACTTTGGCAGCCATCCAACGGATTTTTAAAAAGAAGTAACGTGATTAATTCATTTTATAAAAAATGATTTGTCTGAAGGACTAATATTCAGAATCTACAAAAACTCAGATTTGCACGAAAAAAGCAAACAATCCCATTCAAAAGTGGGCAAGTGACATGAACAAACTTCTCTCAAAATAATATGTACAAATGGCCAACAAACATGAGAAAAAATGCTCAGTATTACTAATCATCAGGGAAATGCAAATTAAGATCACAGTGAGATGCCACCTTACACCAGTTAGAATGGCCATTATTTAAAACAAAACAAAACAATGGGTGTTGGTACAGATGTGGTGAACAGGGAACACTTGGGCATTGTCAGTGCAAGTGTAAATTAGAACAACCTCTATGGAAATTGGTATGGGGATTTCTCAAAGAACTAAAAGGTTAATCATTCAATCCAGCAATTCCATTACTTGGTATCTACCCAAAAGAACAGAGGTCATTATGTAAAAAATACACCTGTGGTCATATGCTTGTGGCAGCACGATTCACAATTGCAAAATATGGAATCAGCCTCAATGCCCATCAACTGATCAGTGCATAATGCAAAACACACACACACACACACACACACACACACACACACACACACACACACATATATACATGACACAAAAAACCCGGGAATTATTTTTTGGAGGGCAGACCCCTTGTAGTACACTTGGAATTTGTTCCTCCAGATCAGTCAACCAAAGTTTTTATCTGGAAGTTTTGAGAAGGTTGCGTCACAATTTGCAAAAGAAACTTCCCAAGTTGTGGAAAACAGGTGACTGGTTCTTCCATCATGACAATGCACCTGCCCACACCGTGCGGAGTGTTCAGCAGCTATTGACCAAAAATGTCATAATCCCCATGCCCCATCCTCCCTATTCACCCCATTTCGCCCTGAGCTACTTTTTTGTTTGCTCGGATGAAAAATGTCCTCAAAGGGAGACGTTTTGCTGATGTGGAAGAGGTGAAGCAAAAAACAGCAGAGGCACTAAAAGGCATCAAGACTGAAGAGTTGAAAACCTGTTTTGAGCAGTGAAAAAAGCGTCTCAAAAGGTATATTGCCTCAAATGAAGAGTACTTTGAAGGTGACTGGAGTTTAAACATGTAAGAATAAGGACACAGCCGGGCTCGGTGGCTCAGCCTGTAATCCCGCGCCTTGGGAGGCTGAGGTGAGTGGATTGCCTGAGCCCGCGGGTTCGAGACCCGCCTGGGCAACTTGGAGAGACCTCATCTCTACAATAAATCAAAAATTAGCTGGTCGTGGTAGCGCGCCTGAAGTTCCAGCTCCTTGGAAGG
>CAUYQG010200126.1:0-19325 GCA_963574415.1 Tarsius wallacei | reverse complement strand
CACGCCCGGCTAATTTTTTTGATTTATTGTAGAGATGAGGTTTCGCCTGCCCAGGTGGGTCTCGAACCCGCGGGCTCAGGCAATCCACTCACCTCAGCCTCCCAAGGCGCGGGATTACAGGCTGAGCCACCGAGCCTGGCTATCTGTCAGACTTAATGCAAAGGAAGGTTGAAAGCTTGTGGGAAGTTTATAAGCAAACAAAATACAGAAGGTATAAGATATAAAGAAGTAGTTATTCTAAAAATATTATATTCTTTGAGCACTCAACTTCAAAAGAGTTACTCATGGAGTCATAAAGGAAGAAGATCCAAGAATTAGCTAAATTATCAGTTGAGATCAGTGAAATATTCCTCATCCTTAATATAAGATTTAGCAGTCCATACATACTTGGTATGTGGTACAGGAAATTTTTAATAATAGTCAAGGCAGACCATCAGATACATCTAGAAGAGGTAGAAGAGAGGCCTAGGTAGGCAGAGGGTCAACAGCTGGAATGTCTCATTAAGCTAGTAACATACTCAGCATGAGAACTAAAATTCCACAGCAGGAGTACACTGCACAGAATGGATTAGGCAGGAACAAAATCGAATTGTTGTGAAGAAACTAATGAAGGGACATAATCACAGGGTCTTAGTATTAAGAAACAGGATAAGATCCAGAGACATTAGTGTGAAAGCACAAGGTCAGAGAAAGAACAAAGAGTTGGCTTTGATAAATCAGTGTGATTCAAGCTTCTTAAATTCTTCCTATAAGCCAGAGAGTAGAGGCTGCAAGTAGGGAGCTGTAAGTAGTTCAAGCTTTGGGGATTGAAGGACTTTAGAGGCAGCAATCCAGGAAAGTCACAAGACTACTTGTTCATGTTCATGTTCTCCCATACTGTTGTATTGTACTGATTAGCAAGTCTTCAACAGAGCAGCCTGTGAAAAAGGGATGTCCAAGGAATCTATCCAATATGTTTGCTCTCCAAAAATAAAAGCACTACCATCAAGTTTGATAGGTCATTGTACTTCCCTGAGGTCCTCATGAATAACTGCAAGACTGGGTGGATGGTGGTGAAAGAGGGAACTAATATTAATTGAGCATGTACTGTGTTTCATTTGCTTAAGATACATTACCTCATCTAATATATGAAACAATTTTGTAAAATAAGTATTAATACTTCTAATATATCAAGTGAAGAAACAAGTCAGAGAGGGTATATAGCCTACTCAAAATGACATAGCTGGTTGGATCATCACAGTTTGACTCCAAATCCTATGTTTTTTCAACTACAGTCATCCCTCAATATCCACAGGAGATTGGTTCCAGATAATACCAGAATTGCAAAATCCATAGATGCTCAAGTCCCTGATATAAAACTGCATTGTATTTGAATATAACCTATTCACTTCCTCTTGTATACTTTAAATCATCTCTGGATTCTTTATAATACCACATACAAACTAAGTGCTAAGTAAATAGTTGTTATACTATATTTTTGTGTTTTGTTGTATTATTATTCTTCATTGTCTTTATCCCCTGAATATTTTTGATCTGCAGTTTAATGAATCCAAAGATGAAGAACCTGTGGGCATGGAATGCCAACTGTATACCTACTTCTTTAAATATCAAAAGGTATATTATTTTATAATGAAGAACCATGTGCTTTCTTCTTTGAAACCTAATTATTGACTGCTTTATCACTACTTTCTAGTGCTAGAATATGTATTTCCATTCTTTATAATAATAACAGCAGCTACCTGCTAAGCAAATACTATATAATGGAAACTATACTATAATGGAAACCATACTCTGTACAATAAATCCATCACCTAATTTTATGTTTGCAATGTGTGAGATAATCAGCATTATCCTCTTTGTAAGATGAGAAAACTGAGGCTTAGAAGTCAAGCCAAAGATCCACAGTCTGTTCTATTGGCTATTTTCTCTGAGGTACCATCTTACCATCTCTTTCTCATTTTTATCTTGTTTTAGGTCCTTTCTCATCCTATTACTTTTACTGTAATTCTTTGCTTTTATACCAGCGTATTTGGGTTTTTATATCCTGCGCCCAACAAGAAAGTGTGTCTTGTCTTAAGATGAACAAACAAGTCCATCTATTTTCACCTATCTGTTCCTCAATGCCTTTTGCTTTATTTTCTTTTTCTTCACTCTCCTTTTTAAGTTTCAACTTAAGTTTTCAAGTTTTTAAGTTAAGATTTACATTATTTCAAATGGTTATGGATGCCAAAGAAGTTTGATCATCAGTTACTTAGTAGTTACTTTACATTCAGATTACAATGTACTCATTACTTTTGTAATTTATATTTAGGGCTAATTATTTGTATATATAATTATTTTAATTACCATCCATCTTATTCCCTTAGCTACCAACATGGAGTTAGACTAGTTGTTCTCAATCAAGGAGGAGTTTGGAAAACACTGGATGTATCTAAATCAGTCATGAAGAGGAATGCAGTCTACTTGTTACCAAAAATAAAGTATCAATGTTTTAAATGAATTAAAAATTATCTCCTTGACAAATCACTCCTGATCAGGCATTATAACATGATTTCTTAAGTGGGAAAGAAAAAGATAACAATAAAGCTAGCATAATCCACAGCTTCTCTTATACTGCTACAGTCACTAATCTGAATGTGAACACAGACTTATGTGCTCCACATGTATTATATGTCACATATGTCTCAGAGTATAAAGGTTGAAAATAATTGACTTAGTCTTGGGATAATCAACTCAAATATATCCAGGGCCAGATGGAGCTGTAGAATATGTAAAGCTCTTGGCAAAAAGAACAGGCAGAGGGGAGTGGAGAGCAATGAACTGAAGAGTGTATGTTCTGGCTCAAGACTTTCAATCTAGTTTTGTTCTGTTTTAAATACTACTAAAACAAAACAAAATCTATAAACAGATTTGGACTGCTGGCTCAATTAGGACCATGTCAATTTTATTTGGGGGGTGGGGTGGAGTCTCACTCCATCACTGCCCAGGCTGAAGTACAGTGACACCCTCACGGCCACCACAGCGTCAACCTGCTGGGCTCAGGTGATCCTCCTGCCTCAGCCTTCCAAGTAGCTGGAACTACAGGCACACACTACCACACCCAGCTAATTTTTTGATATATGATAGAGATGAGGTCTCACCAAGTTGCCCACCATGTTCATATTATTATTGAATTAAGTTCTTTAGTTTCAACAGTTAGAAGTAAAATAAAGTAGTACTTTACTTCTTCCCAACTGTGCAGTGGCAAGAGCCTCTGTAATGGGCATTCACTATTTTTTTATGAGTGCTCAGTATTTGAACCCATTTCTTCCACAGGAAACTCCTCCCTCTCATGAGCCTTGGTGGGTACAGAATTCATCTTTTTCCCTAGAAGCTGAAAATGTCAGATACTCACATTTTAAGCTTTTCTGCAGTGAGGGTATGGTATATGACCTACATTTCATCCATCAGACACATTTTCCCCAAATTAGGAACACTGGTAATAGCAGAGAGGTCAGGAAATCAAGTTTCTGGAGTAGCAGTAGCAGTGCCAACTATGTTCAAAACAAGAATGACATAAGGCCCGGGACTGCTATCTATAAAAAGGCCTACCTACAAATTTAGACTTTGGCTGGTATCTAGGACCTTAGACCTTGGGAGGGGTTCCCCATTCCCCAATAAGAATGGCTCACTGACCGGGCAGCCCCTTTGCATCCCCTCCCACCGTGGGAGCTTTTCTGTTCTCTCAATAAATTTGCTTTCTTAAAAAAAAAAAAAAAAAGAATGGCTCACCATTCCTAAATTGTGTGGATACAATAATGTTTATGTTAAATACCTCCTTTCATTCTGAGAGTCTGGAATTTCTGTACATAAGAGGCAGAGGATACTTACATGACCAGCTACCAATATAAACCTGAGCCTCTAATGAGTCTTCAATGGTAAATAACATTCCACCTGTGTTGTCAAAAGTCATTACAATACTAGGAGAATTAAAAGCATCTTGTGTGACTTCACTGGTAAAAGATTCTTAGAAACTTCTACATTTCTTCCAAACATTGTCCCATGGACCTTTTTCTTTGCTGATTTTGTTTTGTGTCTTTTCTATGAATAAATCACAGTCATGAATACAACTATATGCTGAGTCCTGTGATTCCTCCTAGCAAATCATCAAAACTGGGCACACAAATCAATGGCAGTGGTATCCTCAACAGCTCATTTAAGTAGTATAATTTGGCTGTGGTGACCTGCTCTGTTTTCTGGACCTCCTGGCAATTTTGTGAGCTATTCAACCTTCTTTAAATACTTTTCCCCTTAATTCAGTCAAAATTGATTTCTGTTGCTTGCAACCTTAGAATCGTGACTGATACAAGATCCTAAGCCTCCAAGTTGGCTTAGGGTCTCTTCATTCTTAACCATCATTATGAATGCTTCTCATGTTTCCCTTTTCAGGAATATATGGTGGCTTCACATGACCTATTCAAGAATCTTCAATAGTTAGAATAATCTTATGAGCGCTATAGCACCTTTCTGTTCCTCTATGCTGTTTCTCCACTTCAGCCAAGTTTGCCTACTGAAATTCCCCTACAATCTCCTCCTTCTCTGTGTTTTTTGTTCATGCTGGCCAGAATCTACTTTTAACTTTATGCCATTAATTTACCTCCAAACCAGTTGTAATTAGTTGATTGATTTTACTATAGGTTCACTGGTTACAGAATAATCTAGACTGAGGATTGGTATCATCTTTTAGTGTTCTTACTGCTGGTGATTAAAACTGATGATCCTGTCCATCTCAGGCCCTGACCTCCTACTGACATTAACTACCTGTTAGATCTGTTTATGCAATGAGTCCTTACCTAGTTAACGTCAAGATTCAAATAATGGGCATCTATTTTATTTGTAACTGTCTGGCTTTCCTAATCCTAATACCTATCTGGGGTCTCCTCTACTCTATCACCATGTAAAGCCCACCATGAAAATTCTGCTTGCTCTTCTTACTTTTACTAACAACAGTCCACGTTTTCTCAGATACCAACATAAAACTCATGTTCTCTAGATAAATCTGTAAGTAAATCCCTACTCTCCAGGAGCCTCCTCATAAAAGATTAGGTATACACTGATTACAGCTGATATGGGATTATTCACTGCCAAGCTAAAGGAATATAACATTATCATGTTATTAATATTTATATGACAAATAAAATATACAGTGATAGCTGAGAGAGACATGAGAAGTCATCAAAGATGACAGTGGATACTGACATAAAAGATATTCTAAGTATATTGTTAGATAGCTGCATATGCCTAGAGCAAGATTATATATAGTATCAAATAAAAGCATCTACAAAGGCAGGGAAATCAGGAAACAAAAAAGGAAGAAAGACAGGCTTTTGAAGAACATGGGGAGGGTAGAAAAAAAACTGGAACCTACAGCTAAATACCTACCAATACCCCAACTCATGACTACACCCAACAGAATGGCTTCAAAAAGTGCATATCAAGGCAGTTCTACCACAGATTTCTCACCAAATCTCAGGACAGCCCTCCCTGATACCGCTTCATGCTTAGACACACAAATGCATTTTTCAGTGGAAACATTTAAAACAAACACAGCCTGATTCAGAATTTAAGTCTTTGTGCAAAATCAGTCATTTCACATGCATTCTAAATAAACTGAGAAGGAAAAAAAAAGTGAAAATAAAATGATCTTGTCAATAAATACAATTGTTAGAATAAAAGTTCATGGCATGAAACTTTTATATATGTTTGTATATACACACACACACACACACACACACACACACACACATATGGCACGAAGCTAAGAATACATATTCTTATATATTCTTAAAAAATGAAGAAAGATGAAACAAAATATTAAAGGAAGAAGTAAATCTAAAATCCATTAATGTATGTAAAACAATTCTCCAAAGTGTGAAAATAACTTACCAGAATAGAAAATCATTATAAAAAGATGTCAAGATTTTTTGGAAAACAGTTTAGTCTTTGTCACACTTTAAAATAACACACACACACACACACACACACACACACACACACAAACATGCTATTCAGGTTTAAAAGATAAAAATAAATATAATATATATTTGTTGTTAATTATCCATGAGTACTACAATTGAATATATTTCACAGTGTTTTCTAATATACATCTGCTAATATATTTTATTGAGGCTATTGATGAGCATATTTTTACAGAATTAGGGGGAAAATTCCAAAATTACACCTGATTTTTAAAACTGACTCATTTTAGCACAGATTGAACAAATGATATCAAAAACATTATTTCCTCTAAATATACCATGACGAGCTTAAATGGCAAACTGATTAGCCTCTAGGTATCTGTATATCTGCACAACACATAAGACATCATTGGTTTTCTAGTGCACTTGCAGTCTCAGACACATTGTTAGAGGCTGTCACTAGGAGGAAGTCTTGTTATTCAGAGGATAAATTTAAATGGTCACAAATTTTACAACTGTACATTTCTATAAACAAAAAGATATCAGAAGATACAACTAAAACCACAAGACAAATATCTCCCCGTCTAAATCAGTCATACATTTCTGAAAACACAATCAATTAATATTTGGAAAATATGTCGTTAAAAGTAATTTTAAATCTTGTATCACCAATAGATCACATGTAAAATGGAAAATAATAACCCATATTTCACTCTAAAAAAAAAACAACAGTTGGGGCAAATGGGTTTTTTTCTTTTCAGCTTAATGTAGGAACTACTCAATTCCCTATTTACTCTTCTTGGTTAATACAGCCAATGATTTGTCTCCATTAATTTATGAAACCCCTTTTTGTTTTCGCTACCTTTACACTGCAGTTGTTCTTTAACAGTTCCCATAGAAATACTCATGCCTAATAGAATAGTACTTGTATAGTTTCTTGGGAGAATTATTCACCTATCTATGTTGTTTATAAACCAAGAAGCTAAGTCTGTTTAACTCACTGACTTTCTAGTTTTAATCCTTCCCCAGAGGAATCTTTGTGCGGGCAATTTTTGCTCTAGGGCACTTGCAGATTTGTTCCTGATAATAAGAACTGAACAGCTAAGCTACAGCATGCAAATTCCTGCTCTGGAAGCATGTTTTTTAATGCTGTGTTATTATTTCAAAAACAAATTAAACAAGGGAGTTCTGTAGAAAGCCAATTAACCAATTTAGTCAGCAACTTAATGCAAATCACTGTCCCTTACTTTCACCCAACATGATGTTTTGTGATTCTAATATGTCAATCTTTAGTGTACATCTATAGCAAGTGGCTGTTTAATGTGACTCAAAGTTCCTATACAAGCATTCCACTGGGATGTATTTTTTTACACTTCCTACTTCTGCTCTGTGGATTTATTGTTTTAACACTATTAAAAACGAAATTTTAAAAAAATGTGGAAAGAGCATAGGGTTAGGAATCATAAGAATGAGATTCTAACCCCAACTCTATAAAAAAAGAAATTATATTTGGCCCAAATCCCTTTCACATGACAGAATAGCCATAAGGAAGACTATTTCATAAATTCAAGATTTTATGCACATTTCAAAATAAAGCTATAGTGTCGACAGCTTTTCCATGTATGTGTTTTGTTCTTCAATTTTTATAAACTTTAGTCCTGATGAAAAGCCATTAGGGGTCAATTTCAATAGAAAATATTTAGAGATCTAGCTCAAAAGATATCTAGTCTCTGAGTCTTTCACACCTCCCTTAGACATTTACAATTTTCTCCAGAAATCCTCCTTAGTAATTCTCATTTAAAAGCCTAGTTGCGTCAAAGTTAATTTGGGTCTAATTCATAAAATCACTTCCACCAGTGCAAAAACATGTATCCCCTAAGGAGGAAAAAAATAAATACAATGTAATAAGTAAATACTGACATTGACAAGTAGGTAATTCCTTTATAAGAATTAATTCATTCTTGATTATTTATTTACTATTACTAAAAATTTAACCTTAGCATTTCTATAACATGAAAGATGTGTATGCTATTTCAAAGTTTATATAACACACAAGTATGTTTTAAGAATTGCAGCCATTTCTGATCACTTATATTCATAAGAAAAAAATTGTAAGGGCAAAAATGAATAGGCCACTTGAATAAACTTTGAGAAATTAGTACACTATAATGAAACAGATGAGAGATCAAATTAATTATATGATAGAAAATTAAAGAAAAAAGAGGAATGCTGGACACTAGAAGAATAAAATACCACAGGACAAAAAAAGGTAAGAATCAAACAAAAATAACAGCACAACACAGGGCAAATACATCATAATTGATCTTTATAAAGCTATTGAATAGTTTGCTCCCCTCCTCTGCATACACCATATTCTATCAGTAACAATTCTATCCTTTATGCCAAAAAGAAGGCTGTTCTGTTTTTAGCCTTTGAATAACCATTAACACATTACAAGGACTGATATTTAGCAAAATATAATTATACATTAATAAAGTAGCATGAAGTCTTTGACAATGATGTTGTTCTCACAAACATTTGATTATCAGATTATTTCAATTGAATCTCATAATGGGAAAAAAACAATAACATCTTCAATTGTGTTTAGAATAAAAAATTTGAATAAAATATGTTAATACTTTAGTGTTAATTTTGAAGATTTGCCAGCACAATTCACGTTTTCCCCTCATCTTGAGATATCTACTCTCTGAACGGTATCTATCCCATGTATCTCTTAACCAGTTTCCTCTGTCCATCTCCTTGACTAAACTCCTTAATGGCAGTTTCATTTTTTATCTTAATATCCCACAAGACCCAATACATTCTAATGACTCATTAATTGCTTTTTGGATGGACAGATGGGCGTATGGATTGGTGGACTAGACTTACCAAAGGAAGAAAAAAGAGGGGGATGAAGGATTCTATCACTAGCCTGTGAATTCTTTGAGAAAGAGCTCTTTTATTATTCATATTCATCATTTTTGCAGCTACTATGGTGTCTCACACATATTAAATCTTCAAATAATGTCTAGAGAATGAATGAATGCTTAATTTATGTTGGGATTTCAGAGTATGTGATTCTTACATGTGCAACAATTTTCATTATTAATTAGAAATTTAGCCAATTCTCACATAAATAAATTACTCTGCTCTAACTTTATTTCCTATAAATGCATTTCTATGAAACTAAAAGAAACTAATTTTAAAATTATATAAAAATTAGATTCATTATTTTTATGGTCATTCCTTATAAATATTATTCAACAATCTATTATTTTGTGTGCTGCAACCATCAGTACTGTCCGCTTTGTTTCTGCAAATAGTTCTCTTTCACTTTTATTTTATATAAGAAAAGTTTTACTTAATCAAGTCAGTCCATCTTTTCCTTAATAACTTTTTCCATTGCTTTCAAACTGAAATTTCTTTCACTTCCAGACATTTGATACAATAAAATTTTACTTTGTCTAACTTATCAGTGGTTTCATTTTTTTAATTATTATTCAGTTGGAATTTATTTTGCTTTAAGCTGTTAGGTAAGAGTCTGTTTTCCTACTCCCTAAAAAAATTCCAAACACCATTTATCAAATATTATCTCTCTTCTCTCACAAATACAAGTTGTTTCCTTGGTAACATGTTTATATTCTTACATATAAATAAGATTTATCCTAAGGGCAATGTCTATATCAGATTGAGAATGACTAACAGCGATCTTGCCTATGTTAACACTCTGTACTGCATCCAACACAATGGAATAAACTGTTAGGCACTTCATACTTTCTAATAACAAAATTCTCAATTGCTTTACCTACTCTGAGATTTAAACATAATATTGGAAATACATATGTAGTTCTTCCATAGTGCTCTCTTGAAAGAGAGCAAAGCCACCTGTCTAACTGTCAAATCACATGCTTAGTAGAGTGCCTAGCACAGAAACTCAAAAACCATTTGCTGAAATTAACAGAATTATGGCAAGACTGATAGTCCAATAAGAAGAATATGGTTTAAATATAAGAAGGTGGATGATTCTTCCACATAATCAAAAAAAAAAAAAGGACAGTAACAGAAGAATACTATAAGAAACACAAAACTACAAAATACAAGTTTCATCAACTCTCTATTCATACTAACAACTATGTACATATTACTGATTTTCAAGTAATTCTCCTTATGGTTTAGGTTAGGTTGGCTCATACTTTTAGTAATGACAAAAATCACTCAGGCAAAATACATTCTAACTCTCATACTCATACTACATACTAATTCATCAGTCAAAAATTCTCATCTCTAATATGACTTCAACTTATTTCATTGATAAATGGAAACTTGTTATCCTAAATTTCAAACTCTGAAACCTCATGACTATATTCAGGGTTTTTAAAATAATCTTAATTTCAACTTTGTTAATGAATATTTGTGAATCAACAGCCTGAGGAAATTTTATTAGAAAAGTACAAAAGTAAGTAAAGCAATTTTTAGAGAATATATGTAATTTCCAGTAAGCTGAGTTGTGAAAGGAAGCAATGCTATATTATACTGGCCTCAAAACATGAATTTATCAGGAAAGTATTCTTCACTTCAAATAACATCTAATTAAATAGTGAATTCCAAAGCAAATGAACATATTTTATCTTTCTTAATCCACGGTTAGTATTATTATCACTCTTCTTCCTTCCGCTCTAGAAAAAAGTCCTGCCAACTGTTATGTCATTCTCAATAGGTAAAGTAATCTCTTAATTATGAATTTAATTTTATAAGGCTTTTAAATATGTCTAGGCACATTACATGTCTTTTTAATAAGAACAACTGGTTGGCATCTAAACAGAGTAATCATAAAAGGGGGAAATCCAAGTCTTACAACTTTGGAAGCAAATTTCGTTACCAAAGAAAAATAAGAAGAGCTCACAGGGAAGAAATTTGTAAGGTTAGATGACTCCTATCATTAGCCAGAAGAGGAAAAAACATGTGATGGTGGTTCTTGACTCTCTAAAAAGTGCATGATCTCCTGTAGGGCCGATTTAGTTAAGCAGAAAGTAATTTTTGCTGGAGATCATTTAAGATTGTCAGAGAGGTTATCAAAACTTAACAGTCCTCAACCACTAAGGAGGTCTATTGATCCAAGTTGGTGGGCAGGGCAGGGAGGACTTGGGGGTAAACAGGAGATAACGAACATTCACTGAGATAAGTGTTATTAGCACCATTTTACAAATATGAAAATTTGGATTTCAAGTTTTTAAGAAACAGGGAAAATCACATTACTAACTGGAGGGTGTATCAGTATTAAACACACAGTATTCCAAATACCAAGCCCTTTCCTCTATACCATATCTACAAATGATCCTGTCAGAAGAAATCTATAAAGTCCTATACAGAAAATTACAGGACATTGAAACCTAGGTGATATTTTCATCTCTCCTACCCATTGAAGGTAGTGATATTGAAAAACAAACACAAATATGAAAAATGAAAAGCTGGTTGTGAGATGGCTTTATAAAGAACAAAATCTAGCTCTGAACAACACTTGAGATTCATTCCACTGTGATATGCAACTTAGGCATACTGGCATAAACTGAGACTATCATGGTCAGCACAATACTAACAAAGTAATTTAATCCTCGAACTTGAGTGGAAAATTAATATCCCAGATGGTGAAAGGAAACATGTAAACAATGACAACAAAAACCCATACAATTACAAATATAATACAAAAACAGTAACTATCAGGAAACAAGTTTGAGAACAATTAATTTTGTCCTCAGGCTTGATGAAATAATAAATGTAGCAAAGCAAAGACCCTAAGTGACCCTCCCTCTTTTGCCAACACCCACCAATTGCCCCTATACATATTCATCCATATACATATGCTCATACTCATACTTTCTGAAGATAACTCTTATTTCCAGGGTCTCGAGCATCCAGAGCAGTGCCGTGGACTTAGCTGTTCAATAAATACTTGCTGAATTAATGGAAACAAATGATAGAAAAACTGGAACTATTCAATTCCTATTTAGTTCTATCAAAGAGAATGGAAAAGATATAATAAACATGGTTAACAGCTAACTGAAGCCTAAGATCAATGGAGAGACAGTAAGTGTGCCTGGCTGTCTTACATGAATGATTTCAACTCCTCAGTCCCAGACAAATTCTTACCCAGAATTTTCTCATGAAGTACAGATGTGATCACTGACTGTGACAGAAGGTTGAGACTAGAAAATAAATCTTGATTCTCAAAAAAAACAAAAAGGATAGGATAGAAACCATAGAGAATGAGACAGTCATGTAATCCCTAGAAAACCTCTAGAATACATATTTTTTAAAATCATTTAAAAGATAATCTTTGAGATTTCATACAAGGAAACCCTAATCATCAAGATTTACAATGTGTTCATTAAGAGATCACACCATTTAATTTTCTTTTTTTTAAATTTAGAATCACTAACCTGTAAAATTAGGACACACCAAAGTTAACATTAATAGCCAACACTCATTGAGCATTTACTTTATGCCAAGCATTAAAAATTAGTACACTTAATTTTCATAATAATGCAATGAGAAAATATTGTCATTTTAAAAAAAGGATACTGAAACATGAAGTTAAAGCACCCTGCCCAAGGTCACAGAGCTGGTCAACTGTAGGGTTAGGATTCAAATCTAGAACTCTCTACACGCAGAGGCCTTGTTCTATTTATATCACTATGCATATCACCTCATACAAGACATCTGGAAATATAATTGTTAGCTGCATGGAATTCTTGTAGAAAAGATGGAAACAGTGGCCTGGATGCCCTTACAATTAGGTAGTTTCAAAACTGGGTAAACATTTGCCAAAGAGTCTAACTAAGTTAGTAGATCTTTATCAATGTGGGGTAAATGTTTTAGTATCATGCCTCATGATTCTATATTTGGACCCAACTGTTTATAACACTATTACTAATTAAATAGATGAAGATGTAGCAGGTCTATGAACAACAAACTCACAAATAGCATAAATTCCGGAGTTACAATTTATCTTTTAGAAGACAGAGCAATTTAAAAGGACACAAAGGAATTTAAGGAAAAGCTTATATTTACATGTTGAAATAAAAAAGAAATAAATTTAAGGTCTTAAAATCAATCTTGAAAAAAATGTAAGATATTTAAAAAGTCAACATTGAAAATATAAATTAAGCCGGGCTCGGTGGCTCAGCCTGTAATCCCGCGCCTTTGGGAGGCTGAGGTGAGTGGATTGCCTGAGCCCGCGGGTTCGAGACCCACCTGGGCAAGCGAGACCTCATCTCTACAATAAATCAAAAAAAAAAATTAGCTGGGCGTGGTAGCGCGCGCCTGTAGTTCCAGCTACTTGGAAGGCTGAGGCGGAAGGATCGCCGGAGCCCAGCAGGTCGAGGGTGCGGTGGCCGGGAGTGATCACTGCACTCCAGTCTGGGCGACAGAGTGAGACTCCAACTCAAAAAAAAAAAAGAAAGAAAATATAAATTAAAAACAACAACCTACCATGCATAAACCATCAAATTTGTAGACACTGCAGATAAGAGCTCTGCTAGAGGATACTTGGAAACTTTTTATGAAAAGATTTTAAAAATGCCTGTCTTCTGATCCACCAATTTCTATTTCTAGAAATTGTATCTAACAACAACAACAAAAATAACTAAGGAAGTATGAAAGCACTCATCTTTTTTATTTATAATAGCCCAAACTAGAACCAACTAAAATGTCCCACAAAAGGCAAGCATTAAAACAAACTAGAAAATTAATGATGGGGCATTTATGCAGTAGAATACTCTTTATTTAAAATGCTTCTAAAGACAAACGCTTGACACAGAAAGATATTCATGCCATAGTTAAATAATCATTATAAACAGTATGCAAAGTAGAATTCCAAAAACATTAAAAAAAGAAAAAAAAAGAACACAGTACAACTAAAGGAAGAGGACAGAGACAAAAAGAAAAGGAAAAATAAAGAAAATTGTAGCCACCAATAAACTTTTTTCACTGTGATTCACTTTAATAAGTGCATCATTATACATCTTGGTTTACTACACACACATATATATAAAATATGTAATGGAAACATTTTTATGGCACAATACTTACCCTTTCTGTGTGTAATGTTATACAATATTTTCCACTTTATATTATTCTATTTTTTTTTAAATGCTAGTGGTAACTCACTAAATTGACTTCACAGTCCACTAATGGGTAGCATTCTGAAGTTTGAAAACCACAGCCCTTAAGAATTCCTGCAATGATATACAATAAAGTATTAATAGCAGCTGTGAGTACAATTTGAAATTATCCTTTTGCTTTTCTAAAATTTTTAATTGTTTTATAATGAATAAATAATAAACATAAGAATGTCATAAAAAATTAAAAAGTACTATAAAGATGGTAATTGTAGAGACAATAACAGTAGTTTATGTGAAAAATTAATAGCAGTTCATATGAAATATATCTAAGTATCCCAATGGATCTCAAATTCAAAATGAGACGACAATGTTCCTTAAAGCCAATATAGTCTTAGAATTAAAACATACACACACACACACACACACTCACATATCATCTAAAACAAGGCAAGTGACAGCTCCACTATCTCTCATCTATTCAGTCCCTGTCTAGAGGTTGGCATTTGCTGCTGTGTCCCACATTTTCAATGAAGAATACTGAAAGGAGACACTGTATGATTAAGTATGGAAAGTATATCATATGAAGAATAGTAAAGGGAACAAAGAAACTTAAACCAGATATCTCTTTTCAAACACCTGAAAACCTTTTAATTAAATAATAGTCACAGAATAGGGTTAAGACCCAAGGCATATAAGTCATGGAAAAGTAAGTCTGGATAGACTTAAACTTCATACAAAGATGAATTCTAACATTATTTAGTAATGAAATGAGCAGCCTCAACTAGGAACAATGGACTCTCTTCATATTAACATTACTCAAGACAATATGACTCTGACAATTTAAATTTTTCATACCTGTAGTGTAGTGAGATCCAGTTCCCAGATCTTTCTTTTCCCTATCCTATACAGATTTCCTTTGGACTTTCTTACTATAGCTAAATGATCAGAACTGGCTTCCAGGGAAGTTAATCAAGATCCTATCAATAGCAACGTTTGAACATATAAGGGATAACCAACCAATTAATGCAGATATAGTAAAAGAGAACTTCTGCAGCAGAGATGGATTAGCCAACCAGCAATGTATTTTTCTAAAACAAATATCCTATGAGTTTTATCTTAATAAAGAAAAATCTCCTTTATTACATTAAAATATATATAATTTCACAAGAATAAAATTAAGATTCCTAAAGATTTTAGAGTATAATTCCTAAAGAAAAACATTTTGGTTCCATCATATTATTCGTAATTCTGTTGGAGATACTTTATGTGCATGCGAACATATATGAATAAATATTATTTTAGTCCTTTATTTTTACACAGCAGGCATCTTATCACACATATTTAATAAATCTTAGAGAGCTTTCATTTCGGTATTTAAACAGTTTCATCATCATTTTATACAGCCAGATAATATTCCATTTTTTGGATGTACCATTGTTTATTTAACCAATCTCCAATCAGGCTTTTCTAATCTTTGCTATTACAATGTTGTAAAAATAATGTTATAAATCTATCATATTTCACATGTGAGTACACCTGTAGAAATGGGAATGTTTTATTAAAGAGTATATATAGATAACTTTTATAAATATTAAATTGCTATCCAAAGAACTGATATTTTCTACTCCCACCAGCAATATGTGAGTCTTGGAAATCCCTCAGCTGCAACAATGCAGAGTTTCGCAGTGTTTTAATCTGATGGAATATATAAACCATAAAAAAAAAAGTTTGAATAGATCCTACATTCATTAACCTAAGGGAGTACAGACACTAAACAATATTCTAAAAGTATCATTGGGAAGTACACTTCACCAAAGTGCTATAAAAAAATGAAGCAAGTTATAGCAATAACATTAATATAAAGAAGCATGTGTGTTTAAAAAATGGATACATAGATGTCATACCTATGAAGCCCCAAACCCAAACTCTGTTAAGGTTGATAATAAAGGGAAAGTTCTAATGTGCGGAGAAGTCACTGGGACTTAAGCACAACTATGGTTTTCTAAGATTCAATTTTCTTATTGGGAGTCCTACTAATTAGGGCGGGTCACAGCAGGCACATTCCAGAAATACAGGAATACTCCATCCTTGCCTGATCCTTTCCTTAACTGCCTCATGGTACAAATGAGACAGGTCTACCAAACAACATGACACAATTTAAATGCACTGTCACAACCACTAGTAGTCACCAGAAATGAATTTTTTCCTTGCTTCATAGTAACAAGGTTTTCAAGGAATGAGTGGTCGCCTATACAGAGACTGCATTTCTGGCTTCCCTTGCAGTCATGTGTAGCTATGTGACATTTCTAACCAATGAAATGCAAACATTTTGGCTGCGTGTTTCCAAGGAAATTGCTTACCTTTACTTGTGCTCCTTCTCCCCTTTCTCAAACAAGGATGTAAACAAGCCAATGACCCAAATCCAAACCTGCATACAGGCACAACATCCTAGGAGACAGCAATAAGAACCTGAGACCAGATAACCCTGTGAAGCTAACTACTTGGACTATCCTACTACTACTGGGTGAAGGAGAAAAAGCTTCAAAACTTCTACCCCATTTAAGTCAATGTAAATGTTGGATCTCTTAGGTATGGCAATTTTGTTTCTGCAAACACAGACACACAAACACAGCCATATATGCACACTAAAGACTGCATAATAGAGGAAGTAGGAAAAGGTAAAGACATGAATAAAAGGAAAAGAGTATATGTATGTTTAAGACTCAGGATATAAGACACAGGATATGAATAAGAAATAAAGATTGGTACAAATTAATGGGAAAAATATTTGAAAACTGACTAAAATAGAAAATTGATATAAAAAATGCTTTCAATGCTCAGAAAATTGATATAAAATTGCAAAAGCATCAGAAGAAAAAATACACTGCAATTTTTAAATTCAAATGATTACTTCTCACAGCAGAGAAGCATAGTAATTCAAATATAATTAATAACTGTATTTGGAAACAATAAAATTCATTAAAATTTTCAGAAGTTTATATAATAAATTTGGTCTCTCAGCTTGAATTAAACAGTAACAGATAAGACTTTACAAGAAAAGATGTTGAAATTCACTGTGTAAACATTATCGAATATACACGAAGTCTGACAATTAAGTTCACGAACTTGGCAACAGGAATTTACACTGGCAGCACTGTACAACTTGGTAAGGTTTCATAATTTTGGTATATCAGTATCTCACAGCTGTGTTCATATCAACATGTGGCAATGTCTTGCTAAGTGGCATTAATTTTTGTTGTTACATGATTTTGTGTGCCGTCACAAGAATGTCAGAGCTTAAATTAGAGCAACAAACAAATATTAAATTTCTTATTAAACTTGGCAAGAGTGGAAGTGAAATCAGGGACATGTTAGTCCAAGTTTATAGGGATCCTGCCCTGAAGAAAACGGCAGTGTACAATGGAGTAAACATTTTTCTGAGAGAGGACAATGTGTCACTGATGAAGAGAGGTCAGGACAGGCAGTAACAAGCAGAACTGACAAGAACATTAAAAAAATCATGGAATTGTGTGTCAAAATCACTGACTGACTGTGAGAAGCACAGCAGACCAAAAAAAAACAACAACAGAGAAACAGGAAAATCTTAACTGAAAATCTTGGCATGAAAAGGGTGTATACAAAAACGGTCCCAAAAAAGCTCTTGCATCCTGACAATGCACCAGCTCATGCAGCACTGTCTATGAGGGAGTCTTTAGCCATAAACAAATTGAAACACCT
Source organism: Tarsius wallacei (assembly GCA_963574415.1). Lineage (NCBI taxonomy): Eukaryota > Metazoa > Chordata > Mammalia > Primates > Tarsiidae > Tarsius > Tarsius wallacei. The sequence goes on along the minus strand of CAUYQG010200126.1, from coordinate 1,510 downwards.
TCCCTACTCACCTGATCTGGCCCCTGATGACTTTTTTCTTTACCCAAAAACAAAGGAAATATTGGAAGGAAGACATTAGGATGACATTCAAGACATCAAGGGCATTATGACGACAGCTCTGATGACCATTCCAGAAAAAGAGTTCCAAAATTGCTTTGAAGGGTAGACAAGATGCTAATATCAGTACATAGCTTCCCAAGGGGAGTACTTCGAAGTGACCATAGTGATATTCAGCAATGAGGTATGTAACACTTTTTCTAGGATGAGTTAGTGAACTTAATTGTCAGACCTCAAACTCTGTACTAGACAGACACTGTGCTGGAGTTGAGGATACAAAGGGGAAATAAAAACATTACCTGTTTAGGAGAAGATAACTTCCAAGTTTCATTAATTGTGTTGATATATACAGATAAAAGCTTTCCAGTTCAATTATGTCAAAATTATTCTTTTTCGATATCAATTTGAGAAATTATTTTTAAGACACACACAGAAAATCATAAGTATATACCCAATCTCTTTAATACAAGAATCCTCCAAGACAATGTTTTCATTGTACCTAAAAATGAGTTTCAAAATTTAAAAACTATTTTAAAGTATAATGAATATCCTGAAACATACTTCAGGATATTCATTATACTTTAAAATAGTTTTTAAATATACTTCAGGATATTCATTATACCCATGAAATATACTTTAAAATGACCAACATATTTTAATCACTAAATTATTGTTCCTAAAATAAGATACCAGTTTCTTAGGCCTTTACACATAAACTATCAGCTTAATAAAGATAGTAAACTGTTTAAAAATAACAAAAGGATCAACAACTTGCTCCTTTCCACATTGAATGAGTTTACTAATCATTATAGGAAGGCAAATATGATCTAACACTTTGATACTATATTTCAATTAAAACTTTCACCTGAAGAGTAAATCATAACAGGATATCTTAGAGTGCTGTTATCTACCTGAAAATGACAAACATTTAATCCAATAAAACATAATCTACTATATGTACTATATATTAATCTAACATTTCTTTTAATGCTGTCAAAAACCAAACACTCTGTTTTAACTTTAATGGATTAAAATCCATTTATACTAGACAAATTCTGCCAAATGAAAATATAATTGGAATAATCTTACTCATTTTAAAAAACTGTTTAAAACTTACAAACTATTCTACCACTAAACTACTTCAACACTGCTATGTAAAGAAGAAATAAGCTTCTATTTATTTAAGTCAATGTACCTGGCTTAAAGATTAAAATCTCTGTCCCTGGCTCAGCCTGTAATCCCGCGCCTTGGGAGGCTGAGGTGAGTGGATTGTCTGAGCCCGCGGGTTTGAGACCCGCCTGGGCAAGCGAGACCTCATCTCTACAATAAATCAAAAAATCAGCCGGGCGTGGTAGCGCGCGCCTGTAGTTCCAGCTACTCGGAAGGCTGAGGCGGAAGGATCGCCGGAGCCCAGCAGGTGGAGGCTGCGGTGGCCGGGAGCGGCCACTGCACT
>CAUYQG010200119.1:0-26707 GCA_963574415.1 Tarsius wallacei | reverse complement strand
TTTTTTTTTATTTATTGTAGAGATGAGGTTTCGCCTGCCCAGGCGGGTCTCGAACCCGCCGGCTCAGGCAATCCACTCACCTCAGCCTCCCAAGGCGCGGGATTACAGGCTGAGCCACCGAGCCCAGCTAAAACCAACTTTTGAATGTGACCTCCAAAATTCTGAGCAGAAAAAAGGGGGTTCAAAGCTGAACAAACCCTAGCCAAGTTGGTGCAGGTAGAGAGCGGGCGTCAAGGGAGAAAGCTGTGGCCAGCCTTCTCCCCTGAAGAGGCTCGCTTTCATATCTGATCCTTATTACTTGAACTCCTTGGGGTCACTGTCCTCAGCAGCTTCCCAAAGGCAGAGGCCTTGAAGACAACTTAACACACCTGTATTATCTGCTCTAGCATGACTTGATATGGAAAATCTTCAATTACTTATTAAAGACATGTCATTGTGTTTTTCTCTTCTACCAGAGAGAAGAGGGAATTCGGACCAGGGTTTGAGACATGATTAACAGTAGCAGTGGCAGCAGCCATCATTGACTGAGCTCTGGTCATTGTGTGAAGCCCCTCACGTTCATTGCTTATCTCCAGTCTCACGGTGCCATTTTACAAAAGTGGAAACTCGGACTCCGAAAAACTAAGTCACTTGCTCAGCATCCAGCTGAACTGTTCGTAATCTGCCATGCCAGAGTGCAGAGCCAGTGCCTACTCAGAACCCGAGCTCTCTCCTCTACCTCATGCTGTATTGACATGTTACTTTCCAGTTTGCCAACTGCTTCTTTATACATTCGTGTCATTTAATTTTTGTTACAAACAGAGCTCCCTATTGCCACTTCCATTTACTAGTGTCACACAGCTGGTAGCGGCAGAGCCAAGATTTGAGCCCAGGTTGCCTGGCACCAAACCCAGCTTTCTTTCCTCCAGCAACCTTCCAATGGAAAGCTTCTCCCCAAATTCCTAAAACAAGTCTCGTTCCAACATACTGCACTTGGTGACAATCCAAGGTACCTAGAAATACATCACTTGTATGGCGCCTTAAGAGAATTTTAGGCTCCCAGCTGTGTTGAGGGGGTTGGTGAGTGGTTGTCCCCACTTGGGCCAAGGAAAACAGGGTAGCGGCAGAATCAAAAGGACCAGGCCTGAAAGGAAATCAGGTGATCAACAGAATAGATTTCCCTTCCTCCAGAGACATGCAAAACGACTAAGAAAAAAGCCCAGGGTGTGTGCACGGTTACCCACCCTCCTTATCCCAATCAAAAATTATTCCTCTGGCTTACTGTTCTGTTCTCCTCCTTTGAAAGATATGATGTGTTGCTCATTGAAAGGTGCACGCTCTTTGAAAAGTACAATGTTCCGTATAAATGCAGGGCGGTGGTGCCATTATTGTTATCATGATTATTTCTGCAGGGGAAGAAGAGGAGGGGCCAGGGGAACTGAGGTTCCTTCCCCGGCCCCCTCCCTCCTGCCGTGTCTGCTAACTGGTCGGCAGGATGCCTCTGCTAGGTGTCGATAGAAGAGTCAGACCAAAAGTATTGTCTGAGGACATCACGAATAACGCAGGCAGAATGAATCAAAAAGAAATCAATGGTCCTAAAAATAGCAAAGAGACGTTCCCAGAATAACGTCGTCATGGGGAAAAGGGGGTTGAATGATGTGTTACATTATAAAAAGTCAAATGTTTTAAAAATGTCTCTATAGAAAGATGAGCGATCAGCTTATAATAGGGTGACATACAGGCTGAGAGGCCCCAGAGCTCCAGCCCCGGCAGGGCACACTGGGAGAGAACTCGCTTTTCTTTTAAATGACAGCTTCTTCCTAGTACCTTGCAGGAAAGAACAGAGAGAAGGTGGCCATCTTCGGATAATAAAAATCACCCAGGAAATAAGGAATATACAACCATGATAATTCTTATTCATGTACACAAACACACGCACACGCGCGCGCACACACACACACACACACACACACACACACCTGCTATAATTTTGCTTGTTGAGTGCATTGTGTTGTATTACATTGTGTTGTGTTGAACTGTGTGGGTTTGGTTGGACTTCACTGAAAGGTGCTGAATTGGGGACTGTCCTCTATGGGGGTGTGAGAAGAAGGTAGATATTCCCAATTTTAACCAAAATGTTGGTGAACCTTCAGAGAAGAATCTTGAAATTAAAAGAACTAGCTTGCAAGCATTCTTCAGAACTCTCTCTTGACCTTGTTCTCTTGGGTAATGAATTAAGAACCTTCAAGAAAATGCTGATGTGATTGTCATCAAGAGTGTTCTGGTGAGGCTCTTAGATGCCGTCATCAACACCTCCATGGTGAGTCTCTGTTGGTCTACTGAAGGATCTGGGTTCAATTTTGTAAAGGAAAGTTATTGTTGTATTACCGATTATTACCACAGGAGATTTTTTTCAACTCTTACTACTGGGATAATGTTCTTGTTGCCAAGCTTGCCAATATAATGGACCTTAACTGGTATTAGTAACCTAATGACTGCATGTGGTTGGAAATTTTTCTTGGCAAGATGCAGGATGCCCATGTGGAAAGGTTTTTATAGGTATAACATGGAAGACCTTCATATCAGTTAGGAGGATTTCAACTTTGAGTGACAAACGATCTAACAGTAGTTTAACGATAAACATGTTTATTATTTATTTGTAATAAGTCCAGAGGCTGGTGGCCCAAGGGTTGGTTTAACAACCTAGCACTGTCATCAGGGACTAGGCTTTTTGCATTCTTCATTCCACTGCCTTGAATGTCTTGTCTTTTGCCCTCAAGCTTATTACCTCATGGTTACAAAACAGCTGCCACTGCTCTTTAACACAAAGAGCACTGCTCCTCAAAATAAGGAAAGGAGGGGAAGGGAGAAAAGGTCTTCTTTCTTGTGCTGCTCTCTTGTCAGGGAAGACAATTTTTTCCTAGAAGCAGATTTCTTACCACATCTTGTGACACAAGGGGACACATGGTCTTGGGTTCATGACACATGAGAACACAAGGTCTTAGGTTCAGACTCACATCCAGGCTCTTCTGTTTACCACCTGTGTGAACGTGGGAAAGTTATCTGTGCCTCAGTTTCAATTCTCGTAAAATTATCATCATAGTAGTGTCTATCTGTAAGGCTGTTATGAGAATTAAAGGATGAATGTGTTTATAAAGATCTTAGAATAGTGTCTAGTACATAGCAACAATGTAATACATGTTAGCTATTATTTTAGTTACATTTTCATCATCCTCGTAATCATTTTATTGGTTAGATCTGGGTCAAATGTACAAGAGTTTCTCGACTCAAAGACTAGGAAGACAGATTCATCAATAAGATTTCAAGTCTTTCAACCAGGCAAAGAACACCTTCAGTGTTTGACTTCTAGTACTTTGGTCCAAGAATTTGATGCCCAAATAGTGTTCCTAGGTAGCAGCTCACTGGGAACTAGCTGGAGGAAATGAGATGAAGGAGAAGCCTCTTGGAGCTAGGGAACTGAGGACAGATAAGCCCAGAAACCATGCGGTCAAACTGGCCAACCTTACAGTTTTGTCCAAAGTGAAGCAAGTATTCAAAGGATACAGCATCACCTGCCCAACATGACTATCCTTCATAGAGGTATAAGGACAGTACAATTCTAACCCTGACATTGACCAAGAAGATCAGAGGAGGCCACGGAGGCCCAAAGTCAGGATTCCTTGGATCCTCATTGGCATAAATCTTATTATGTCAACCAAGTTGAGTTCCTTCAGAGCAGAGATCTTAATTTCTCATTCATCTACCACCCTCATGGTGCCTTAAATAGTACTAGGCACAAAAAGGTTTTCAAAATTGACCAATGTCTATATTCCTCCAAATAACAGCAGGTGTGTCCTGGATATTCAAAGGTGTTAACTGGTGCATTAAAGGGAGTCAAAAAATTATGTCAACTAGGTTGGTGCCCACCTTGATCTTGGGGAGCTGAGGAGGAAAGATAGTTAAGAAACACCAAGCCAGGCTCGGTGGCTCAGCCTGTAGTCCCGTGCCTTGGGAGGCTGAGGTAAGTGGATTGCCTGAACCCACGGGTTCGAGACCCGCCTGGGCAACTTGGTGAGACCTCATCTCTACAATAAATCAAAAAATTAGCTGGGCGTGGTAGCGCGCGCCTGTAGTTCCAGCTACTTGGAAAGCTGAGGTGGAAGGATCGCCAGAGCCCAGCAGGTCAAGGCTGCGGTGGCCGGGAGCGGCCACTGCACTCCAGTCTGGGCGACAGAGTGAGACTCCAACTGAAAAAAAAAAAAAAAAAAAGTCCAGCAGGAGGCAGTTTCTGACTTTGGCTTAATGTCTTAGTATCATCAAGGTCAATGTTTATGTGAATGTCTTGGTCTGTCCCTTGTGTATGTCACCTCATGGTTTCCATATAGCTACTGTAACACCCTCTCATGCCTGCACTGGAGACAGACAAGAGAGGAAAGGTGGTGGGTGGGGAACAGTGTCAGCTTAGCATTCCCTTCAAGCAGAAAGCTTCCTTGGAAACCCCTCCACCTAGCTGACTTCGGCTATGAATTCATCTTACGAGCCTAAAGTAGGTCACACGGCAGTTCCTTACTCCCAAGAGCGGCAAAGGAAATGAACGTGGAGCTTTCCTGGCTCTGTAGTAGAGGCAGGCGAAGGGAACAGTGGTTGGGAGTGGCGTTTGATCAGCCACTGGCTGAGTCTCTCCCCCAGTGGAGCTTTGTCCTGTGGTCAGAAGGCAAGATGGGAGCAGATGTGTACGTTCGTTGGGCTGGTTGTGTTTTTTTCTCTATCTCCTCCAAATGAAAATATGTCGATCTTTGGCAACACCAAGTTTTATGTTTCTTTGCCATCCATCATTCTATAAATAAAATGCATTGGCTGTATTGACTACAGTAAGAAATACAATTTGGTACGCACACAAAAATGAAAATAAAATAAAACGGCTCCCTCTGCCAGGTGGGATGCATTCTGATGTTTTCTGCTCTGTTCTACTTCATTTCATTTTTTAAAAAATGCGAGGCTGGGTGCAGTGGCTCACGCCTGTAATCCCAGAACTTTGGGAGGCTGAGGTGAAAGGATTGCCCGAGCCCACGGGTTTGAGACCAGCCCGGGCAACTTGGCGAGACCTCATCTCTATAATAGGTCAAAAAATTAGCCAGGCATGGTGGCACGTGCCTGTAGTTCCAGCTACTTGGAGGGCTGAGGTGGAAGGATCGCCTGAGCCCAGCAACTCGAGGCTGCGGTGGCCATGAGTGTGCAACAGAGAGAGACTCTGACTCAAAAAAAAAAAAAAGCCGGCCGAGACCCATTAAATTGATTTTGGGACCCACCAGATTCCTTTCAGGATCTGTGGACTATGGCCCTTGGTGTGTAAAACACCCCTCTATCATACACTTAGGAGACTCGTGGTGGAAAACAGTGACAAATCTGGTAGCAGTCACTTATTATGGGGGGGGTGTTTAAGTAGATAGGGGTTAGCCCACGCTGGATGCTGCAGACTGGGGTGGTGGGAAGAACACGGGGGAATCAGACCTTGGTTCTGGCTCTGCCACTTCCTCATTGCCTCTGGTCTGCTTCAGTTCCCTCACTTGTGAAAGGATGAGACATCACTTGGAATCCTTCCAGTTAAGGAAAAAAAGGGGTCAGAGTCAACTTTATCTGACGGTTGCTGGATAGGGAGCTTACAGACTCAAAGAGAAAGCTGAGTGCACAGCCCCTAGATGCTCCCTGGCAGGAGTTCACGGCCCACCGCCTTAGGGTGCATCTTCACTAGGATGACTGTGCTCTTGCCTGCTTCTATTCTTGGATTACTCAGCCCCATATCCAAAATATCTGGGAGAAGGGATCTGGTTGGTCTGACTTGGGTTATTTGCTGAACTCTTGGGAATCCTGCTAACTGAGGAAGAAGTGGGTCCCTGATGAAAAAGCAGGAGTGTTTAAAACAAAATACAAAAATATATATATATATTTTAGAGTTGGAGTCTCCGTCTCTCGCCTAGGCTGGAGTGCAGAGGTACGATCATGGCTTGCTGCAACCTCAACCTCCTGGGCTCAGGTGGTTCTTCTACCTCATACTCCCTAGTATCTGGGACTACAGACGTGCACCACCATGTCCAGCTAATTTATTTTACTTTTTTTGTAAAGACAAGGTCTTGCTTTGTTGTCTAGGTTGGTCTCAAACTCCTGGGTTCAAGCAATCCTCTTGCCTTGGGATTATAGGAGTGAGCCATTGTACACAGCCCTTAAAAATCTTGTAAGACTATTTGTGTCTAAGATGTTATTGCTTTTGTTTTTTTAATTCCTTTATCAAGGGGCCAGGGAGATTCCCCTTGCTAGAACATCTTTCGATGGTAGACTATATCTTTGGGGTTTTAACTCCTGAAGAGATTTTGTCAAAACATTGGCCTTCCATTGGCTGAGAGGGTTTCAGATTTAGAGCTTAGTTGTGGATGATATTCACAGTCATTCCCTTCATTCTCCAAAGGAGGGTCTTTTGTGTGTCACCCCGGCTGAAGTGCAGTGGCATGCTCATGGCTACCGCAGCCTCGACCTGCTGGGCAATTCTTCTGTCTCAACCTTCCAAGTAGCTGGAACTACAAGTGCGCACCATATCACGCCTGGGTAATTTTTTGAATTATTGTAGGAACAAGATCTTGCCAAGTTTCCCAGCCTGGACTCGAACCCCTGGGCTCAGGCAGTTCTCTTGTCTCTGCCTCCCCAAGTGCTGGCATTACAGGCATGAGCCACCACACCCGGCCCAAGGAGGGCAACAGATCATGTTGACTGCACGTGCTGCTCACTGTTCTCTCCTCCAGGTTGTAGAAAGGCTGAGGTGGCCACCAGCTCTAAGCCCTCTGTTCCCCTTCACAGCACCTGCGCCTGTGTGGAATACTACGGGAAGGCCCTGGAGGCCCTGGTGAAGGGCGAGAAGATAATGTGCATACACGGAAAGATGAAGTACAAGCGCAACAAGATCTTCATGGAGTTCCGCGGACTGCAGAGGTGGGCTGGTCCAAGATGGCGAGTCTCCAGCCACTCTGCACGTCTGTCTCCACACTCGCCCTTTCTCCCTCTGCTTCCCCTGTCCTCTCCCCATGCTTGCTGGTTCCTGTCTGGAACCCTCTTCCCTCCCTAACCCAGTGACCGCCTCTCCTCTGCGTCAGCCTCCAAAGCCCCCTGGCCTAACCCCCTGGACACTTTACTGTCCTTAGTGAGGGCACCCCCTGCTAGAGTTTCCCAAGAGCTCTGCATTTTGTGTTCACTCCTGGATCTCCCCGTGCCTGGCCCACCAGAGGGCTGTGACGAAGGTTTGTTGTGTGGATAATAGAGCAGAAAGGAACCTCCTTTAGTCGTGGTGGGATGGAAACTGTGGCTTGTGAGGCTTGTAGCCACACAGCATGGAACTTGTGGTCACTTAATGACCATGACTTGTTTTGGTTTGTGCGTATAAACAACTTTCTGTTTTTCTTTTTTTTTTTTAAAGAAAAGTTTATTTAGAAGTAAATTAGAGAAGGAGAAAGAAGAGAAGATTTACCTCCCCAAGGTGGGGGAGGGGGCCAAAGCCAGGAAGCGTGGCGACAACCATAGCTCAAAGAGCACATGGCCATACCAGAGTGAGCAAGGCAATGGCCCTGTTTTTCTTAATCATTGGGCATCCTGGCCACATTAAAAGTATTCTTACAGGCAAAGTGTTACCCTAGACTGTTGTGTTTCAGTTATGGAGTGAAAATTCCAATTGTTTTCTAAAATGACTGCAAAGGAGTCAACCCACTAGTGTTTTGTTCTTCAAATGGAAATACACTAATTTAAAAAATCCTTCCACCGTCTTGCTCCTCAACCCAGTTTTCATCGGAAATTTGTAAAGTACTGGAGATTTTCAGGAGGTACGAAAAAATCAAAATGTTAAAGTCAGAATATTAACATCAATTCGTACTTGCTTCTGTGAAAAACTTGGGAACCTGTGTGTTCCCACCATCATCATCAAGAGCAGCAGAGACTGTTGGATGGGGAGGAGGATGGTGCCTCCCTGCTCAGAAGGCCGTTTTCTCCTTTTCTAGTGGGATTTTAGTGTGCACGGACGTGATGGCCCGGGGAATTGATATCCCTGAAGTAAACTGGGTTTTGCAGTACGACCCCCCCAGCAGTGCAAGGTATGGCACGACGAATTGCGCCCTCTCTGTCTAGGAGCCAGCTGAGGGAGATAGGAATCCTGGGCAAGACGGACACTCAGTGGCGTTCACCAAGACATCATTTGAAATAGCAAAGACAGACACCTGGATGAATAACCTGCCCATTTCACTGGGTAAAATGGTGATTTTTTTTTTTGAGCTGGAGACTCACTCTGTCGCCCAGACTGGAGTGCAGTGGCACGCTCCTGGCCACCGCAGCCTCGACTTGCTGGGCTGGTGATCCTTCCACCTCAGCCTTGCAAGTAGCTGGAACTATAGGCGCACGCTACCATGCCTGGCTAGTTTTTTTGTTTGTTTGTTTTGTTTTTGATTTATTGTAGAGACGAGGTCTTGCCAAGTTGCCTGGGCATGTCTCGAACCCACACGCTCAGGCAATCCACTCGCCTCGGCCTCCCAAAGTGCTGGGATTACAGGCTGAGCCACCGAGCCTGGCCAAAATAGTGATATTATATTGCAGCAATTAAAGGTATTTTCAAATATTGTAAGTTATTGCAGAAATGCACATGATAGAATGTTTAAGTGAAAATGCAATAAATAACACTACATAAGAAAATTGCAGCTATTTTCTCCAAAAGTAAACTTACATTCCTAACATATGCTTCTAAACATAGGAAAATGCCTATAAATATAAACCCCCAAGTGATAATAATGGCCACTTCTGAGATAATAGGTCGTTTTCATTTTACTTCTTTTTTTTTTTTTGAGTTGGAGTCTCACTCCGTCGCCCAGACTGGAGTGCAGTGGCCACTCCCGGCCACCGCAGCCTTGACCTGCTGGGCTCCGGGTTGCCCAGGTGGGTCTCGAATCCGCGGGCTCAGGCAATCCACTCACCTCAGCCTCCCAAGGCGCAGGATTACAGGCTGAGCCACCGAGCCCAGCTCATTTTACTTCTTATACTTTTCATTGTTCCCCAAATTTTCTACTGGGACCACGTCCTGCCTGTATGATCAGAAAGGTAAAAGTTTATATGTTTCACTTCAAGTTCCCATTGAGTGTCTCTTACAGAATTTTTTCTGTTTGCAATGTCTGTGTAATTGCAAGCTCTTCTGTCTCTCACACTGGTAAGTGGTTGAGTCTGCACTGAACTATGAAGTCTGGCGGCTTCTCATAGTGGTTTAGCTGCGACAGCCACGTGGTTTGGGCTCGGGTATGCTCAGCTATCGTCATCTGGGTGCCCTTTCCGTCCTGTGTTCTCACAGTGCCTTCGTGCATCGCTGCGGCCGCACGGCCCGCATCGGCCATGGTGGCAGCGCTCTGGTTTTCCTCCTGCCCATGGAAGAGTCGTACATCAATTTCCTTGCAATCAACCAGAAAGTAAGCCCTCTTTTCTTTTCATGTAGAACACCCAGTGACAGGGTAGCTGGGACAGTTCTCTGGCATGTGGTTAGGAAATTGTCATGGGTTGCAAGGTCACAGGGCCTGGGCTGGTGATGGCAGTGGGGGACCCTGGCAGACTTGAAGACTGTTGTGGCATCTCGGTCATAGAGTGACTGAGCCTCGTGGGGTCGTGGCCACTGCTGGACTCTGGGGGAGTGTCCTGCTTGAGACCATGGACCCAGGGTTGGCCACACTTTCCTACCAGATTAAGGTTAGCATGTGAAATCTGACTTTTATTTACTATTTATTTATTTAAAAAATTTTTGACAGTCTCACTCTTTTACCCACGCTGGAGTGCAGTGGCATGCTCATGAATACTGCAGCCTTGATCTTCTTGGGTTCAGGTGATCCTTCTGCCTCTGCCTTCCAAATAGCTGGAACCACAGACACATGCCACCATGCTTGGCTACTTTTTCTGATTTATTATAGAGATGAGATCTTATCAAGTTGCCCAGGCTGATCTTGAATCCCTGGGCTCAGGCAATTCTCTTGCCTCAGCCTTGAAATCTGTCTTTTAGATGTTTTAGAAATTTAGATTGAGCATGGTGGCTCACGCCTATAATCCCAGCACTTTGGGAGGTCAAGATAAGAGGATTACCTGAGCCCATGGGTTCGAATCCAGTCTGGGCAACTAACTTGGTGAGACCTCATCTCTACAATAAATCAAAAAATTAGCTAGGTGTGTTGGGACGTGCCTGTAGTTGTGGCTACTTGGAAGGCTGAGGCGGAAGGATCGCCTGAGCCCAGCAGGTCGAGGCTGTGGTGGCCGTGAGAGTGCCACTGCACTCTAGCCTGGGCAACAGAGTGAGACTCTGACTCAAAAAAGAAAAAATAAATTTAAAATACTTTTTACTTGGATCAAGTAAAATACCTGGTTTGGTTTGGGGTTCGGGCCTCTGATTTAAGATTAAAATGTTTTGCCTTGGGCGTTATTGGTGCTGTGATGGGGGAGCATTGGGGATGAGGTGATGCTGGCCAGAAGAGGTGAGAATGTGGTCTCTGTGCAGTGCCCCTTGCAGGAGAAGATGCTCGAGAAAAACATAGCCAACCTTCTGCCAAAGCTCAAGTCCCTGGCCCTGGCGGACAGAGCTGTGTTTGAAAAGGGCATGAAAGCTTTTGTGTCATATGTCCAGGCTTATGCAAAGCATGAATGCAACCTCATTTTCAGATTAAAGGGTAAGCTGGACTTTTTCTTCATATAATTGTGCCTCCAACTTAACTATGTGGTGGCCTTACCACACTAAGCAATTTGTTTATGCGGTTTTCTCCTTGTCTAGTGGGATTTTAGTGTGCATTGAGGTGCTGGCCGAGGAATCAATATTAGGTGTTGGTGTTTTCTAAACATTTAAAAACTGGCCACTGGCTACTGAGAATTCCTTTGTATGTAAGATGAATTCATTAGATTCTTTGGTTAGGAAAAACTGTGTTGTAAGGAGTCTTTCATGGTTTTCTTATAGCTGTACTCTGGGTTTGCTAATTCTGATATTTTGATTTAATCAGACCTTGATTTTGCCAGCCTTGCTCGAGGTTTTGCCCTGCTGAGGATGCCCAAGATGCCAGAACTGAGAGGAAAGCAGTTTCCGGATTTTGTACCTGTGGACGTTGACACAGACACTATTCCATTTAAAGATAAAATTAGAGAAAAGCAGAGGCAGAAACTACTGGAGCAACAAAGAAAAGAGAAAACAGAAAATGAAGGGAGAAAAAAATTCATAAAAAATAAAGCTTGGTCAAAGCAGAAGGCCAAAAAGGAAAAGAAGAAAAAAATGAATGAGAAAAGGAAAAGGGAAGAGGTAAAGTTTGCAATTTTCTTTATTACTTAAATTTCAACTTAGAATTCTGAAAAGGTGGGGCTCGGTGGTTCAGCCTATAATCCCAACACTTTGGGAGTTTGAGGCAAGTGGATTGCCAGAGCCTGTGGGTTCAAGACCAGCCCGGGCAACTTGACAAGACTGCATCTCTACAATAAACAAAAAATTAGCTGAGCGTGGTAGTGCACGCCTGCAGTTCTGGCTGCTTGGAAGCTGGGGGGCAGAAGGATCGCTGGAGCCCAGTGAGTCGACGCTGGGGTGGCCGTGAGCATGCCACTGCACTCCAGCCTGGGCAATGGAGTGAGACTCCAACTCAAAAAAAAAAAAAAATTCTTAAAAAATTTTATTGTCATAGATCGTATGTTTGTGCATGTGTGTGTAAAATAGTCTTGCTGTGTTGCCAAGGCTGGTCTTTAACTCCTGGCCTCAAGCAGTCCCTCCTCGGCCTTCCAAAATGCTGGGATTACAGGCCCGCCTGTAATAGAATCTTTGAAAAGGAATCGTGTGGGGCTCTCAAATTCTTGTTACGTTGGTGACTAGGGTGGGAGCGTTGCCTTATTTGTGGAAGCTGATCTGAGAACTTACAGTTCCTGATTGAAAACTGTTTGAGAAACTTAGTGGTTTGTTGGTTTCTTCTGCACTTAGGGTTCTGATATTGAAGATGAGGACATGGAGGAACTTCTTAATGACACAAGGCTCTTGAAAAGGCTAAAAAAAGGCAAAATTACTGAAGAAGAATTTGAGAAGGGATTGTTGACAAGTGGTAAAAGAACAAGCAGGACAGCAGATTTAGGGCCCTCAGACTTGGAAGACGACTGCTGATTCCTGTGTTACAGACCTGCTGGGCACAGCTGACCCCTGACTCGGCACACGGCTTCCCACTGCCTTTACTGCAAATCAGAACTGTAGATATGTCCAAGAGTCACATCTCTACAAGTGGTCCCTTTAGACTGGGAGGAAACTAGGGGTTTCACCCTCATGAATAGTGTACTAAAACCATATCAGTCTTAAAGAAGTCTAACAGAAGAAAATGTAACATTTTTTGAGTGTAAATAATAGATGTCAATATTTATTTACCTCAATGGGTCTCCTACAACTAAAGAGTTCATTTTTTTCAGAGGTTATTTTGTACTTATTTTTACACGTGAAGATAGTGAAATATACTTTAGGCTTTTTAAAGTTTCTTGGTATTTTCAGGCACCTGACATCCCTGGGTATCCTCACCAGACTTCAGTTATCCTTTGATGCCCTGCACAGGTAGCTACTGTGCCGGGGTTTTTCTTTTCTAAGAATAGTCCCAGAGCCTGGTGTAGTGGCTTCATGCCCATAATTCCAGCACATTGGTTTTTTTTTTTTTTTTTTAAGATTGGAAAATACAGTGTATTTAGAAAAGAAGTTACAGAGATTCATCTCCCCGAGGTAGGGGAGAGGGCCAAAGCTAACATGGCACATAGTTCAAAGAGCACATAAACTGTCTAGTGCTTAACAAAATAATGGCCAATCCTAGCACTTTGGAGGCCAAGGTGAGAGGATCACTTGAGCCCAGGAGTTCAAGACCAGGTGGGCAACAGAGTGAGACTCTGTCTCTAAAAAAATAAAATTAGCCAGGTGTAGTGGTGCATACCCGTAGTCCCAGCTACTTGAGAGGCTGCAATAAGGTATGATTGTGCTATTGTACACCTGGGCAACAAAGCAAGGCTTTGTCTCTAAAAATAAAAAAGAATAGTCCCAGTATTATTTTACTGGTGGATAGCTGAAAAACAGAGGAAGTCAGTCATATTCTGGGAAAGAAAATTACTATAATTTTTATGCCTTTTGTTGAATAAACTGTATCCTTCTAAATAGACTGTGCCTTAGCTGTGTGAACATGACTGTATAGTGTTTTCACCAAGATGGCCAATACCTTGTAGGCCTGGGGCCAGCCTGTACTTATTGATGCAACACTACATCAAAATCTTTCATATAATTTATTTGAAAAGATGCTGAATTGTTACTATAAGTAATTTTAAAAAGCTGTCTAGGACCCAAACGTTTAAAGGAAATCCTCATCTTTTAGAGATACAGAATTTCAGTTTACAAATATTCTGGAAGTTATCTTCCTAACTGGTGAGCCATGCAGGACAGGATTGCCAAATGCTGTTTCTGCCTTCCTTGTGTTTTCCTGGTAGTTTTTACTCCGTTTGGCTTGTTCCTGTTGAGGGATGTGTTCGCCACCAGAAGCTGATGCAAATCCAGCAAGTGCTTCTTGCCTTTCTTACCAGGCACCATGTGTAGCATGTCCTGACCAGCTGTTAGTCATTTATTGCAGAGGGGCTGTGGCTGTGGTTAGGATCACCTCCCTTTGGCCTTGTCTCTCTCACTGGTGCTTTTGCAAGTCAGCCTGGAGTGCAGAGGAAGATGAAAGGAGGTGGACTTGGGCACATCTTTCATCATTTAAGTAGCCAATAATCTAACTTGTATTTCTGGAAAGTGAAAACGGAAGTTTCTGAAAACCGTAAGCACAATTGAGGTCGAGTTTTAGAGCTACGGACATGTTATCGATGGGACTGAAATGAGTAAGAAAGATTTTCCAAGATTTATGAATTTAAATCCGTAGTCCATAAATCTTCATTAAAAACAATCCAGCTTTGGCTTGGTTCACTGGAAGGTCAGGCAGTTACTCATCCTGCCTCCACTGTGGAAGCTTCACTTCAGCAGGAAAGGGCACACTGGCTATAGATAGAGCTTGATGAGTTCGTCACTGACTGCTGAGGGTGTTAACACCCCCAGGTCTGTGAACAGCAAGGTGATGAGGGAAGGGGCGGTGTAGTCGACCCATGGATGCTCCTCTTTGAGATCCTGTCCAGTCTGTATGAACTTCAGAGTATCTGCCTTGTACTGAGGAGATAAGCGCACATTAGTCTGCCCCACACCAGGGCTCTGAACTAGTGAGGCTGGAGCAGTTAGTTTGCTCCTACCTGAGGCTGCTCCCTGAAAGCGGAGAAGCCAGCCGGGCAGCACACTGGCGAGGAGGGTGGAGTTGCCCCCATGAGCCAGACCACGGCAGTGTACTAGCCAACAGCCATTGTGTAACAAAAACCGAAATCATGCATCCCCTCATTCTTGTGCTGGATTCATTTCTCCAGACTGCTCAAGGTAAGAATTTAGAGTCACTATAGACAGCTTGCCACGTGCAGGGCACCGCGCTAAGATGCTCTCAGAATCTTCAACCCAGTCAGATAATACTATCCCATTTTACAGAGAAGGTAGCAAGTTCAGACGCCACGACGAAAGGACCTGCCCAGAGTCACATGGTTTTAAGTGGTGGCGATAGGAGCTGAGCTCAGGCTGTTGATTCCAAAGCTGGGTCTTAATCACCAGCTTCCCCACCTCCTCTCCGCCCTTCTATAGTGCTGCTTAAGTGAATAAAGACAGACTGAAATCCTGGGGACAAATGTGTGAGTCAAACCACTGATTTATCTTTGTATCCCAAGTGTTAGGGAAAATAGCAATGGGAAGTAAAAAATTTACTGGAATATTCTTAGCACTACAGTTTCCCAAAGGGTTCAGTTTAGACTCCAGGACCCCTTCAAATAAGTAAAACTCTTGCCTTAAACTTATCTGGCACATCTTGCTGGTTTAATGGAAAGAGACGCACAAATTTGAAACTTTCTGCAACCACATAAAAAGGTTTGTTCTGTGCTTTAGCACACACAGCCATCTGGTTGGTTCCAATCTGGGAAGACAGAAAATGGAGAAGGATGAGCTCTACAGCACATCTGGAGAAGAAGCGACAGAAAGTGTAAGGATGTAATGCATGAAATTCTGGCTTTAGACTCAAAGAGGACCTTTACAAAAAGAAAAAAGACATTCTTCCAAGGATATATAATTGGCCACTAGGCTCATGAAAAGATGCTCAACATCATTAGTCATCAGGGCAACGTACATCAAAAACACAAAGGGTGGGCATGGTGGCTCATTCCTGTAATCTCAGCGCTTTGGGAGGCCGATGTAGGGGACTGCTTGACCCCAGGAGTTTGAGACCAGCCTAGGCAACATAGCAAGACTTCAGGTCTACAAAAACATTTTTAAAAATTAGGCAAGGCAGAAGGATGGTCTGAGCCCAGGGGTCAAAACTGTGGTGAGCTGTGATCATGCCGCTGTACTCTGGCCAGAATGGTAAGAGTGAGATCCCAAACCAAAAAAAAAAAAAACACAACACAAGAGACCACTTCACACCTACTGGATGCTGAATTAAAGAAACAAAATCAAAACCCAAATATCAAGTGTCAGCAAGATATAGAGACACTGGAGCCCTGTGCATTGCTGGTGGGAATGTGAAGTGGTACAGCTGCTGTGGTAGAGCTGGATCGTTCCTCACAAACCTAAGCGTACAGTTACCATGTGGCGCAGCAATTCCGCTCCTAGGTATGTACCCAAGAGAACTGAAATTAGAGGCTCAGATACGTGCACACCAATGATTCTGCTACTTGGTGTATACCTAAGAGAACTGAAATCAGAGACTCAGACATATGGACACCAATATTCACAGCAGCGTTATTTACAAGAGCCAAAGGTGGAAACAATCCGGTCAACATTTTTATGAGGTTGCTTACTCATCAACAGATGAGTGGGTATACAACATATGGCCTATCTATACAATGGAATATTCAACAAGAAAAAGGAATGGAGTTCGACACCCGCTACAACATGGGTGAACTGTGAAAACCATGCTAGGTGAATAAGGCAAACGCAGAAAGACAGACACGACATGATTACACGTATTGGAGGTACGCAGAACAGGCAAAATCAGAAAGGAGAGTAGAGGCGACTGGGGGTGGGGAGGGTTGACTGCTGAGGGGTACAGAGGTTCTGTTGGGAAGAATGGAAACATTCAAAACAGCCAGTAGTGATGTAGCACCATGATGTAAATATTTAATGCCACTTAAAAATAGTTAAAATGGAAAACTTGATGTTATATATATCTTACCACAGCTAAAATAAAAAAACTTTAATGAAACCCTTCCAAGTTAAACAATGGATAGAGAAATTGTAATAAAATATTTTCTTGAGGTCAAATATGCTCCATTAAAATAAAAACAAAAACAGACAAACCCCGACTCCAATGAAAGCCCGATTTGTGTAAATATAAATTACATTGTCTTAATGTACATAACCTACATAGATCATTCTACAAAGAAGAAGGAAATCTGACCAAAATTTGACTGCCCACTGCAGTGGCTTCTGGAACTGGGCAACAGTTCAAGACCAGGATGAAGTCCTGAAGCTAAGCAGGACTAGAAGAATGAACCATAATGTGCCACCTTGCTGTGGTGTCTTAGGCCAGCGAGGGAGCACCAAGTCTGTACAAGGAACTGGGGAGAACCAATGCTCCTACCTTGTTAATAATTCCTCCGTTTTCAACAACTCCTTCGGCACCAACTATGACAAGATCTGCTTTCTCCATGATATAGCTACAGAAATTAAAAAAAGTTGTTCATGGTTTCTTTTCTTGGCTCTAGTTAGTAGCAACATTGTTGGCAAAGATCCATATTCCATTTCCATCAAGGTAAGTTCCTCCCATCACTACCTTTTTTCAAAAGAGCACTTAACACACAAGGTGAACAACCCCTGCCGTTGTTACCAGGGCATTAGAACCTTTTTTGATGTGACCCCACAGTAAGGCATACATTTCACAGTGCCACTGGTGCGTGCACATATACATATGTGCATAACTGGAGCAAGAATTTACTGACACAGTGCTCGTCCTTACTAGTCTGCTATCCTCTGATTTCTGTTCTAGTTCAGTACAAACAAAACAAAAATTTGAAAACCTGATGTGATCTGAAGCTGAAAAAAGTGTTACACAATTTAAGAATTGTTCTAGTAGGTGAAGGCCAATTTACTTTTCAAAATGAGCAAAATTTGAACTCCTTAACTTGCTGACTCTTGAACACATTCCTAATTCCCTTAATCATCTGTCTTATGTTTCCTCTTGTGAAATACCCTGGCCAACCAAGGAATGTGTGACCTTGGTTTTAGGAGAGGAGGTGCATCTGCTAGGTGAGACACTGCATCCTTGTGTGCCACTGAGGACAGCCCAGGTCTTCAAATGGAGAGAGTGCTGATTTCCCAACTGCTGGCCCTAATAGACCTCTGCACATTGCTCTTAAAATCCACTAACACCTGTATCTAAAACAATGGACATAACTCGTCTCTCCAACATCCTACAGCCGTTTCTTCTGTGTACTCGACCATGACCTTATAACGAGCTTGCTGGTTTAGGGCAGCTATTAATTAAGAGGAGGGACGCTACCTCGTGCAGTTTCATGAAAGGGCCTCAAACCTTCAATCTGAAAGCCCTGCTCTGGGTTTTCAGCCCTGGAGGTGGATGAGATGGGCACTTACCCGACAGCAGCATCCAGCACCACGGTGACAGGGACATTGAGGTGACAGAGGGCTTTGGCCATTTTCTTACTGAAGATGACATTTGAGAACATGAGAGAAAGTTCAAGAAAGTCCCTTAGTGATGTGTGATGAGTCATTTAATTTGGGCAGCGATAAGTCATGTAAGCTTGAAACTCAGTTAATACTGTTTTTTTTTTTTTTCTTTTTGAGTTGGAGTCTCACTCAGTTGCCCAGGCTGGAGTGCAGTAGCACGATCATGGCTACTGCAGCCTTGACCTAATGGGTTCAGAGGATCCTTCTGCTTCAGCCTTCCAAGTAGCTGAAACTATAGGTGTGTGCCACCATGCCTAGCTAGTTTTTTGATTTATTGTACAAACGAGGTCTTGCCAAGTTGCCCAGGCTGGTCTCGAACCCGTGGGCTCAGACAATTCTCTCACCTTGGCCTCCCAAAGTGCTGGGATTATAGGCATGAACCCTTGTGCCCAGCCAAAATTCAGTTAATATTAATGGATTAAGGGGAGATCCCAAGACTCTGACGAAGGAAACAAGAATCTGGATTCTTTAGAAGAAGTATGTATTTCAGGGACTCAGTAAGAAATGTAAATTCAAAAAAAAGAGGAAAGTTTTGCTTTTATTTTCTGGAGAGATGGAGATGTGAATTACCTAATCCTTGATTAAAAAGTCTCATCACCACAATCTATTGCTGTTCCTCTGATTTAACTACTGAAGTGAGGCCCTAGATCTGATACTATGACCCACTGTAAACTCACAGTGATTTTTTTTCCAGAGGCAGGACAAGCACAAGGAGATAATGACTGCTGGCAAATGAGGCACACATTCTGGTCCTATTATGATGGACTTGAACCCTCAGTTTTCTCTTCAGAATGAATGCTGGGCACACAACCAAATAGAAAGGTACTTGCCCTGATAAATCAGGCTGTGACTCTGTGATGTATACACTGAAACGCTTCTTGGCTGCCACAGCTG
Organism: Tarsius wallacei; assembly: GCA_963574415.1. Classification (NCBI taxonomy): domain Eukaryota; kingdom Metazoa; phylum Chordata; class Mammalia; order Primates; family Tarsiidae; genus Tarsius; species Tarsius wallacei. The sequence continues at coordinate 7,998 of CAUYQG010200119.1, read as the reverse complement.
CTTCCAGGACTCTCAAGACCACTCTGGAGTAGGCGTGAGTCAATATTCTCTGCAGACCGAGAAAGCTTCGTTAAAGGGGGAAGCTCCCTGGTGATCACCCATGCTGCCTGCACTGTAACACATGTTCTGGGAACCCTTAGCTTCTCTGGATGCTTTCTCACAAATTGATGATAATCAGAAAGGAGACCTGGATGGTACAGAGTTTCCAACCCATTTACAAGCTGAGAACATTTCTGCCACAGGAATAATAGAGCAAGGGTCTCCCTTCCTCCAGCAGGAGCAGAAGTGGAACCCCAACACAGTGTATCACTTACGAGGTACAAAAGCCTGGATGTCTGAAAGCTCTTTGAGGCTCCTTTGAGTTGATTTCCCTATTTCTTTTTTTTTTTTTCAGTCGGAGTCTTACTCTGTCACCCAGGCTAGAGTGTAGTGGCACACTCACGACCATCACAGCCTCGACTTGCTGGGCTCAGGCGATCCTTCCACCTCAGCCTTCCAAGTAGCTGGAACTACAGAGGCACACCACCATGCCCGGCTAATTTTTTGATTTATTGTAGAGACAAGGTCTTGCCAACTTGCCTAGGCTGGTCTTGAACCCCCAGGTTCAGACAATTCCCTTGCCTCCGCCTCCCAAAGTGCTGAGATTACAGGTGTGAGCCATCACGCCCAGCCTGATTTCCCTACTTCCAAGCCACGTATTGCAACCTTGGGCCTGCAGGCATGAGGCAGGCAGCATATATCACTGCATTAGGCTGGGGGAGGGGCCAGCAACAAAGCAAAAAGGCCAAGGAGAGCCAGGATGCTTCAGTTCCACTGGCGACACATAGTCCCTCTTTGCCAGACCATCTAATTTTTTTTTTAGAGGAGCCGAAAGTTGAATATTGACCTGCTGGCTAACTGATTTTAAAAAATGCATAAACACTATTGGGGTAAACCCAACCCTTGCATGGCATGGATACAATCTGTAGACTCTTATATGCAGCCTCTGTCTAAGGAAGAGCACAGAGAAACATGTAATGCAAGGCCTGGCTGTTTTCCGGGTCTCACACAAGAGCTTGTGAGAAATGCAGGTTCTGTCAGGTACAGTGGTCCACACCAGAATCCCAGCACTGAGGTGGGAGGACTGCTTGAGCTCATGAGCTCAAGACCAGCCTAGGCAACATAGTGAGACCTTGTCTCTACCAAACCTCTCCTGCAAAATTAGCCGGGGTGTGGTGGTATGTACCTGTAGTCTCAGCTACTTGGAAGACTGAGGCGGAAGTATTGCCTGAGCCCAGGAGGTCGAGGCTGTAGTGACTATGATCGTGCCACTGCCCTCCAGCCTGGGCGACAGAGTGAGACCCCGACTCAAAACAAAAAACAAAACAAAACAAGAAATGCATGTTCTCAGGCACTACCCCAGACTCATTGAATCCAAACCTGTATTTAAGAAAACCCCCAAGTGATTAATCTGCACGTTCACATCTGAGTGGCTCTGCCCTGAGTCTAAATCAGTGCTGAGCAGGCGACTGCAGGTAATGTGTTCACACATTACACTACGCTATAGCAAACAAAGCCTGCAGAGTACGAACAACTTGGAGAGTCTGCAGAAGGACGCGGCCTCAGCAGGAGGCAGTCTCAACCCTGCCTCCACCTGGCCAAAAAAGGCTTTGTTTGCAACTGGCCTTTGTACACGCTCCATTCACATCTATCATGCCACTTATTTAGTAACATACTTCAAAGGTTGGAGAAGGGGTAAGAAGACAGAGGACAAGATTTAAGAGTCAAAACGCAAGTAAATCTTACGATCAGTGGAGACTTAGGTGGCAAAAGGATGTATGCTGGTGGGAAAGACTAATAAAAGCTCTATTAGCCCTTTGCTGGAAGACTGGCTTAACTTGCAGCTCCAGTTTTTCCTCACTTAACCTATAAACATTTGGCAGTTTTACTTCCCCGCAACAGCGCTGGAAATGAAGTTAAAAAGAAAATCTCCCTCCAGTGCTAACCACCACCACTGGGAAGAAGCTCAGTACTAACCAGTGACTGCTCTGTATTGATTTCATTCAAATCAATTTACTATATGCGCAATCACTAAAATATATCTTTAGTAAAACATCTTACTAAATCAAGAAGCATCCATGCTGTCCCAGTGTCTTTCTTTTTACAATGACGACCATCTACAGTAATAACAACATATACATTTATTTAGCACTTACTACGAGCCAGACATAGTGCCAAGCCCTTATGCTTTCCATCCCATTTAATCCTCACGACAACCTTATGAGGTAGATACTATTTTCAGCCTTATTTGATAGATAAGAGAACTGCAGAGAGAGATTAAGCCTTGTCCACAGCAAGATGTGGCAGAGCCAGGGTCTTCACCAGGCAGCTGGACTCCAAAACCCGTGCTCCTAGTTAACATGCACGATGGATATCTACTCACCGCCCCATCTTTGATGAAAGTATGGCACAGATCTGCAATTTTACTTCTTGACAGTGATATTCTCCTGAGAAAAAGTTCTCCCCGCTCAATCATTATCTTTTTACATTTGGAGTAATCCTAGGAAGAAAAGAGCAAAGTGAGGGACAGGGAAGATCTGGGAAAAGCTGAGAATATTTGTAGCTAAATAGAGAAGAGGAAAGATAACCTGAGGGAAGGCAGGGGCTTACAGAGTATTCCAGGGAGGTAAGGCTGATGAAACGAAGGAAGAGCTCCCCGCCAGAGGACACTGCCACTGAGGAGTCCACACCACACAGGGTTTCTATGGCACTGGTGAGATTCGCTCTCAGGCCCTGGATTGTCTCCCCTGGAATGATCAAACGAGGACTGTGATGTTCATTTTAGTATTACAGCCCCTAGCTGGGTCTGTGATTCATTCATTCATTTATTGAATATTTACTGGGTGCACATTGTATGCCAGGCACTGTTCTGGGTGCTAGGGGTACAGCAGTGAACAACACAGACAAGGCTCTGCTTGAGGATGTTCCCTTTCTACTGAAGGAGGCAGACAATAAAGAAGAAAAATAAACAGGTGAATTACAGACATTTGTAATGAGGAAAGAAAAAGCAGAAGGATGAGCAGGATAGGGCTACTTAATGAGGTGGCCTCTTAGCTTGGAGGCCATCTAAACTGAGACCTGAATAAAAAAGGATCCAGCCACATATCCCTTGTGAAAAGTTCCAGGTGCAGACTATAACAACACAAAGGCCCTGAGATGGGAACAAATTTGGTATGAGAAACAAAGAGGCCAGCGGGACTGAAGCACAGTGCAGTGAGGGACAGCATGGAAGGACGTTAAGTAGCAGCGGCAGGTGAGGTCTGCAAGGCAGTGCAGGTGAGGCCAAGGTGTTTGGATGTTATTTTCAGTACAAGGGAAAGACACTGGAGGTTGCCTTAAAGACAGAAGCCTCCAGGCCAGCCTTTCATATGAAACAGAAACTTATTGTTTTGTTTATTATGTCATGCTACACCCAGATGCTTACATTTAGGATGCCAAATTAGAAGGAGATCGAACATAGTAATATTAATACCAGAATTTATTCTGGAACATTCTCTGTAGCATCTGCACAGAATCTGTTGCAAGGAGGAAGCCTAATACACACCTATAAAGCTGAACTATTGCTGTAATTTAAGTTTCGTAGTTAACGTGATATAAAATGGCCATTCTTGATTCAAAGCATATTTACTTTATGAAAGGGGATCCTTTAGATGATCACTGGTTCTCTCCTGATTCAAAGGCCTAAAAGGAAGGCAGAAGCCAAGCCTGGAGCTGTATTACCTTACACAGGCAAACATGCATCTCTCACTTTCTACATGTCTACGAGTCACCAGAATCCCTTCTGAAGGCCCAGAGTGTTCACAGATGACCCTCTTTACCTTTATCTCTCTTCAAGAACTCCAGCAAAGTCCGGATGGCAGCCACTGCTGAGGCCATGTCAGGATCTTTTTTCATCTGAGACTTAAAGTATTCAATTAACTCTAGGAATTAAAAAAAAAAAAAGGAACTCATCAAATTCATTTCATAGGATGTAAGACTAGAGAGCTTGTTAGTGATTATTGATCTTAAGAAGTAGAAGTAAAATAATTTTTTTTTTGAGTTGGAGTCTCTCACTCTGTCAGTGGCACACTCACGGCCACCGCAGCCTTGACTTGCTGGACTCAGGCGATCCTTCCGCCTCAGCCTTCCAAGTAGCTGGAATTATGTGCCACCCCGTCTGGCTAATTTTTTGACTTACTGTAGAGATGAGGTCTCACCAAGTTGCCCAGACTGGTCTCGAGCCTGTGGGCTCAGGCAATCCTTTCATCTTGGCCTCCCAAAGTGCTGGGATTATAGGCGTGAGCCACCACGCCCATCCCAAAATAATTTTAAAAACACTTTCTTTTCAGGGTATTTGCCTTCAGAGACATGATAATGTCGCAAATAAAGAAGGCATCTTTAGGGAGATGCTTTGCTGTATGCACGTTCTCTCTTATTTGGAAAATCTATTGGTGTCAAGGAAAAAAGTTCACCTCTACTAAATGATAATGAAAAGTCATTCTCCCGTCTATCCTTGGCCCTAAGTTCTGAGAGAATCCCAGAGTCAATCACCTTATCAATTTCTCCTGCACCCCTCCAGACAGCCTAAGCGAATGCAAGCCCCTTTTATTTCTTGACGTGAAAGATGCACCCCTTACTTCTCACTTAATAAAACACCTTGATGACCATACTTGATGAGCACATCACACATGACTTTTTCTTTTGATTCTAATAACCGGTCCAACAGGGCAGGGAGTCTTACTTCTACTTCACAGATGAGAAAATCGAGACTGCGAAGGCCTTTTTGGAGAAGGGCAGTTAGAAGCAGCGTGTGTGTATGTGTGTGTCCCCGTGAGAGGGGTGTCAGCGGACACTCTCTGGGCCCATCCCTGGACACAGGAGCAGCGGGGAACATAGTTATGACTAAAAGAAACATCCAGCCAAGCAGCCGGAGCGTGGAAAGCGATCAATCCCGGAGCCCAGTCCGGGCATGAGCGGCCGGGGTGGACCCCTGCGCGGCTCCGCTGCAGCCCAGAAGCCCTGGCCCGTCCTGATTTACCCTTGTCGTCCATGCTGCCTTCCCGATCGCGGAGCCCGAGGGGCCGGGAACCGCCCGCGCTGCCTGGAGTGGGTTCGGCAACCTCGCCAACCGCGAGTCACAGAGCTTGGCAGCGCGCGGCGCACCTGCGCACCGCACTTCCGGCGCTCTGGGGGCGGGCCCGGACCAAACCACCGCTTACGTCACTCGGCGGCGCCGGAAGTCGATCTGCGCAGGATCCGACCGCTCCCATCACCGAACCTGCTCTGTGCAGGGCTTCTGGGTTCGCCATGGTGTCCGACGGTGAGCGCCCCGCACAGGGTCCCAGCTACTCGGGAGGCTGAGGCGGGAGGATCGCTTGAGCCCGGGAGATCGAGGCTGCAGTGAGTTATGATCGCGTCACTGTACTCCAGCCTGGGCGACAGCGCGAGACCTTGTCTCAAAAGACCTTCAAAGGGCGACAAGATCTATGAAGACAGTGTGCTAGGACCGAGCAGGAGCTGCTGTAGATAGGAGTCCAGGAAAAGGGCGGGATATTGAAACTTAGACTTGAATGGCTGTGCAAAGTTTCTTCCAGGGGAAGTGCTTTTTAATTGCAAAGGTCCTGTGGCAGGTTAAGCCACAGGTTACGCTGGCATGGGGGAAATGGGGAGCCTAGGGGTAGAGGAGCTTGGGGAGGCTTTCATTCCTACATGCAACTGCCAGGTATAGAGCCTGATGTCTTGAAGACAGAAAGAGGCCAGAGGGATGCAATCTGAGAACTAGTCGGTTGCAGGTCAGGCAGGGCCATGTGGGCCATGATAAAGAGGGTGAGCTTTATTTTATTTTTTTAGATTAGGAAATTATAGTTTATTTAAAAACTAAATTAGAAAGAAAGAGAGAGAGAGAGGAGATTCACCTCCCTAAAGTAGGGGAGGGGGCCAAAACTTAAGAAAACATGGCCTGACCATATCTCCAAGAGCACATGGCCACACCATAGCAGAGCAAGGTAATGGCCTAGCTTTATTTTTAAGTGTGACACAAGGCCGTGTAAGGTTTTAAGTCAGGAAGTGTTATGATCTGATTTACACATTTATTTGCTTACTTATTATTTTTTTTGAGTCTGGGTCTCCCTCTGTCTCCCAAGCTGGAGTGCAATGGCACAACCACAACTCACTGCAGCCTTGACCTCCGGGGTTTAGGGGATCCTTCCAAGTAGCTGGGACCACCGGTACACGCCTGGCTAACTTTTAAATATTTTGTAGAGACATGGTTGCGCTATGTTGCCCAGGCTGGTCTTGAACTCCTGGGCTCAAGTGATCCTCCCACCTTGACCTCCCAAAGTGCTGGGATTCCAGGTGTGAGCCACCATGCCTGGCTGATTTACACATTTAAAAGATCACATTGGCTGCTGTGTGGATAATGGACAGCGGGAGCACAAATAGAAATGGGAAGATCCTTTTAGAGGCTATAACCATTGTCCATACTCCCTTTATCAGTTTTAATCTGTGCCACAACCCTGTGAGGGAGGCAGGCCTGGCATCACTCCTGCATACGGATGAGGAGGCAGAAACCCAAAGAAGGACACAGGGACGTTGCCTGTGTATAGACACCACTCCTAACAGGCAGCACTTTTTATATCTCACTGGATGGCTCTGGGAATTGTGGGTGGGGTGTGATGGAGAATAAGACTTAAGGCCTGTGGGTAGGGAAGTCAGGGCTTGGGACAGACATAATAATTGAGTCTTTCTGTGCTAGGCACTTTGTTTTGTGATTTACATAAACTATTTCATACATATATTAAAAAAAAAATCATCATCCTTTTTTTTTTCTTTTTAGTCTTGCTCTCATCCAGGCTGGAGTGCAGCTCACTGTAGCCTTGAACTCCTGGGTTCAGGTGATCCTCCCACCTCAGTCTCCTGAGTAGTTGGGACTACAGGCATGCACCACTACCTAGTTAATTTTCTAGTTTTTGTAGAGAGGGTCTCTTTATGTGGCCCAGGCTGGTCTCAAACTCCTGGCCTCAAGGTAGCCTCCTACCTTGGCTCCAAAAATGATCATTTTTTTAAGGAGTCCATAATTAGTGGCCAGGACTAGGAAGACAGATCAGAAACACACAGCTAACTGTAAAATGAGATAGTGAGTGAGTGCCAAGTGTCATCAGAAGAGGGTCAGTTAGTGCTTGGTCAGTGGGGCAATGAAGAACCCCAGTCTTTTTTTTTTTTGAGTTGGAGTCTCTGTCATCCAGGCTGGAGTGCAGTGGCACACTCACGGCCACTGCAGCCTTGACCTGCTGGGTTCAGGCCATCCTTCCACCCCAGCCTTCCAGGTAGCTGGAACGACAGATGCATGCCATTATGCCTGGCTAAGCTTTTGACTTATTATAGAGACGAGGTTTTGCCAAGTTGCCCAAGCTGTTCTCGAACCCCTGGGCTCAGGCAGTCCTCTTGCCTCGGCCTCCCAAAGTGAAGGGATGACAGGCTTGAGCCACTGTGTCCGGCCAAGCCCCAGTGTTTAGAGTCAAGCAGATCTGTCTTGCCACTTGCTAGCAGATCATGTGACTTAGGGCAAATTCCTTTCATTTACAAAGTAGGATACCATACACCATATTTCATCTAGTCTGAGACAATATTGATTATGAGATGTGCCCTTATTTAATGTACCACTAAGAATTTTTAAAAAACTGCCAATCTTAATGATAAGATACCATTCAGATTTCAGCCACTGTTAAATGTGTAAAAAAAAAAAAAAAAAAATCGCCGGGCTCGGTGGCTCAGCCTGTAATCCCGCGCCTTTGGGAGGCTGAGGTGAGTGGATTGCCTGAGCCCGCGGGTTCCAGACCTGCCGGGGCAACTTGGCGAGACCTCATCTCTACGATAAATCAAAAATCAGCTGGGCATGGTAGCGCGTGCCTGTAATTCCGGCTACTCGGAAGGCTGAGGCGGAAGGATCGCCGGAGCCCAGCAGGTCGAGGCTGCGGTGGC
>CAUYQG010200115.1:0-15741 GCA_963574415.1 Tarsius wallacei | reverse complement strand
AAACTGCAGCAATTATTTTTAATGGCACACAAATGGAAAGTTCCTAAGTGTCCAGCAGTAGAGAAATAGCTAAAGGCAGTATGTCACATCCTATGGTATATTCTGCATTTATTATTTTTTTCCAAAAAAAATTTTTTTTTTTAGTTGTAGTCTCACTCTGACACCCAGACTGGAGTGCAGTGGCTGCTCCTGGCCACCGCAGCCTCGACCTGCTGGGCTCCAGGGATCCTTCTGCCTCAGCCTTCCAAGTAGCTAGAACTACAGGCGCGTGCTACCATGACCAGCAATTTTTTTTTTTTTTTTTTTTGTAGAGACGAGGTCTCACCAAGTGGCCCGGGTGGGTCTCGAACCCACGGGCTCAGGCAATTCACTCACCTTGGCCTCCCAAAGTGCTGGGATGACAGGCTGAGCCACTGAGCCCTATCTTTCCAAAACTTTTTAATGTCATAGGGAAATACTCAGAATATGAGAAAATAATGTTACTGAGAAGTTTGCCTGCATTATCAGGCCTGCCAACAGGAAAGGGAGACATTGCGTGTCCGTGGCTCAGAGAGACATTTTCATTGTGTTGCTTTTCCTCAAAGCAGGATAAATATTTATGTATGTGCATACATCGTACAAATTATTCGTTTGTTTATTCCTGAAACAACAGGGAAGCAAAAATGACCAGAAGGAAATGCCAAAGTGCTACGGCAAGTGTGAGCAATTATTATGCCTCTTTACTTATATTTTAGATGTTTTCCAGCTCTTCTGAGCTAAACAAGAACGACTTTCCCTGATTCCACCCTTCCCGTTGCTCAGTCCCAACATCCTGCTGCCACACTTGACCTCTCTTCCTCTGAAACCCCACATCTACCAAACCCATCAGCAAGCCCATCAACTCTGTCTTCAAAAGCATTCCGAACTACCCACCCACTTCCCACCACCTCTGCTTCCCATGGCCCAGTCACCATCCTTGGCAGCCTGGATGCCACAGCATTCCCTCTGGTCTTTCTGTTTCCACATCCCCTGCCCTCTGCCCAGTTTCTAGAAACGAGAGAAGGAAGGACGGAGGGAAGGAGGAGAGGTCATCAGAGAAAACCACAAGGAATAAAAGAGACTCCCACTTAGAGAGCAACAAGCCAGAGTCTAAGGAAGAGCGTCTCCAGTGGGGAGATGGAGGGAAATGGCTGACACAAAGAATATTGCAGCCTGACATTGTTTTCTGACTGATGTTCAAACCACATGCCCCACCTCCCATGACCCACACAAACCACACAACACACTTCTCTTATCCATAGTAACCTTGAGTTCGTGTGCCTTGGGGTTGCGTGTAGTGAATCCACTCAGAGACAGCAGGAAGCAAGATGACAGACAAGGAAACGGGAAGAACGTGGAGTGAGCAGCGGGTCCCCAGGAATCCCCCCACAGCTTGGGGAGGGTGCTGGGTGTCCACAGTGCACGCAATGGAGGCTTCGGCCATTCCATTTTACTCGGAAGAGAAAGGCGACCTCAAAAGTCCACTCAAGCACGTATGTGACATCGATGTAGCATTGGGGGAAAAGATGGATTGGACAGATGCCACTGCCACGTTGTTTTTTAATTCGTGTGACTGTCTCATGAGCAGGGGTAGTGTCTCACTCACCTCCGTGTCCTCCACACCTGCCACAAAACAGGTGTCAGAAAACATTTATAAAACAAATGGACTGATGGCGAAGAAAGGAAGGGGGGGAAGGAGGGAGTGAAGGAAGGAGGAAGGAGGGAGAGAAAGAAGGAAAGAAGGTGGGAGGAAGAAGAGAGGGAGGGAGGGAAAAGAAGGAGAGAAAGAGGGAAGGAGGGAGAGAAGAAAATAAGGAAGGGGAAAGCGAGGGAGGAATTACAGACGTGAATCAGAATGGCAATGCTTCCTGAGCATTGCTGTCACCAGGTAATTTTCTAAGTGTTGTCATGTTCACTGACTTGAAATCAGGATTCGATGCCTCCTGCCTTTTTGCACCTTATATTTCTACTGTCGGTTCAGCAACGACCAGATTCATGGTGAAAGGAACTTTCTAATGAGACTGATGAAAGAGCAGATGTTCTTATTTCGGAAAGGATGCTCGTCACCGCTGTTCTTATGTAAGCTGTCCAGGTGCTGTTGGCTTGCGAAGATGCTTACGAGCACTGGAGGCTAGAAATGGGGGCTGTCCTCGTTATTCCATTATATGAACAACTGGAAGTGACAGGCCAAGGCACAGCAGAGTGATTATCCTGTTCATTCAGGCCTCACCCAGAGCTGCTTGTCTCAGCATTGCCTTAGTGCACTAATGATCATCCTTTCTTTTCCCCAAAGGCCTTTGAGTACATCCTCTTTTGTTTAGTCATTCAACAGCGATGGATGGAGAACCTACTTTTGCAGCAGTCATCTCAACTCCCGTCGACTCCCATCCCCCCAAAAGTCAGGCAGCAGGGCAATGATCCCATTTTACCGAAAAATAAGTGGAGGCTCAGAGAAGTGAAGGGAACCTGATCATGGCTCAAGCGGAGAGACAATGGCGCTGCATTCTGACTCTTGTTACTTTAAATTTAAGACACTGTGACTTGTAGAGATCTTTTGGTGAAATCACGTACAGTATGTTGGTTTCTCCCCAGACTGTAACACACTTGGGAGTGTCCCACACACACACTGAAGTTTCCTGGGCCCACCACCCCTCGTGGCATGGCTGTTTAGAGGATTCACCGCAGGGAGAGCGGCAGACAGACCCCGCTACGGTGCCCTTGACTTCTCTCTTTCTCTAAAAACCCCTTGGCAAGTCGTGCCCAGAACCCAGCCATTCCCCTCCGCCTCACTTGCAGTCATCCGGTCGTCTGGGTCTAAGTCACCGGCACCCCTCATCTAGATTATTGAAGAAGTTTCCCACATGTCTCGCCATCTTTTTAACCCCTCACGTTCCCCAGTACAACATCCAAAAGTGTCGTCTCCATTTTAAAGCTGGATCCTGTTTCTCTTCTGCCCACACCCTACGAAGCCTCCCTCATTTCACTGAGAATAAAAGCCAAAGCCATTACCTGGTCTGCAAGGCCCCCGCAATCTGGCCACATTTTCCCTGACCACCTCTCCCACCATGCTCCCATTCACTCTCATCAGCCCATCAGTCACCTTCCCGAGGTTCTCAGACCCACAGGCACGTTTCCACTGCTGAACATTTGCACCGACTCTGCTGTTTGCCTCAAATGTTCCCCAGACTTCTGCACCTCCACCCACTTCGGGTCTTTCCTCCAGTGTCACCTTCCCAGTGAAGCTCCCTGGCTACTCTGTTTTAACTTGCCATACTCTCAGAGACTCCCAGTCCCCCTTGTCTTGCTCTGTTTTCTTCATCACACTTATCACCCTCTAAAATGACATACATTATATCATCTATATACATTACCTACACATTATGTTCATTTTGTTTATTCCCCCATGAGGGTAGGAATTTTTCTTTCTTTGATTCACTTACGTATTCCCGGAAGCTAGAATGATGTCTGCCATTACTGGTAGGCACCCAGCAAATACATATTATTATTATTATCATCATCATCTTTATTGTTTAGAAATGTCCAGAAAGAGGAACTATGAGACCTTCAGAGAAAGACACTTTCCCGCTTGGAGATACTGTAGTTCAGAGAAAATATTCAAAGTTTCCCAGAGTCAAGGGGAATTGGGTTTGAATCTCAGCCCTGCCATTTACTTGGGACCTTGGACAAGTTGTGGGGCCCTTGACCATAAAATGGAAAATGGAACTCAGCCTCAGAAGGTTGTGGCACTGAGGTGGTAACGTCATGTTCAGGGAGTGTCTGACTCCATCAGAGCCCAGTTATCAGTGGTTTCATTTTACTTTGGCCAGATTTATATTTAACAGCTGGCTTGGGACTCGCTCTCTCCAGGTGAGGCTTTCACTCATCAGCAGTACTATGGGAGTCTTCTGGAGACCTGTCCCTCAGGAGCCATGACCTCGGCTGGCCTGGAGGGCCCGAGGGGCTGCCGGGAACTTGGCCTGGCACAGACATTGCCTCACCTTCCTCGCGGGTTAGCCAATCTCCTGCTGTTGGTTACGGAGCCCTTTAAAAGTCAACAGCTAATCACGGGAGATAAATACAACCTTTGTCACTTTCTGCTGCCTCCGTGTGTCACAAATGCTGCCAAATAAGTTGCGACAGGAACCTTTGAACAGACCCATCAGATGTCATGTGCTGATAAGCATTTGTTTAAAATGCAGCTTTTTTCCCTGGGATTTCTCAGTAATTAACCAACTGCTCTAATCAAGACCCTTTTGGAGAGCTGTGTAGAATGGTTGTCCCCAGACTTCTCACCGCTAGCACTTGCTTTTATCCCCCACATGAATCCAGGTCTCCAACAAAATAAACCGCATGCATCGGGTGTTAATTCTTGTATTTTTAAAATCGGTCAGACTGACAAGCATAGTCCAAGACTCACTCACTAGAACTTCTGATGTGCGTGAACTAGACAGGCTTTCGTGGCACATGGCTGCACTTTTCCAGCCAAAGACAAAGCAACATGGTGTTTAGGTAGCCCGAGCAGCCTACCTGGAGGCGCGTCTGTTCATTCACTCAACATGTGTTCGACGAACACCCATGCTCTGCCAGGCACCATTCTAGGTGATGAGGATACAGCATGAATGAAACACACAAAGTCCCTGCCCTCATGGGGTTTGCATTCCAGTGGGGAAGACAGATGATACCAAGAGAAATAACTGAGGCACGTGGATGGAACCAGTTCTACAGGAAACGCAAAGCAGGCAGGGAGGTGGGATGTGCGAAGCACAGTGCAGTGCGGGGTGTTCTTCTCAGTGAGGTCGTTGGAGCAAAGGCCTGAAGGAGCAGCCAGAGCCCCACTGGGCTCCAGGAAGAAGAGGGAGCAATCCAGGGGGCAGCGTCTGAGGGGGCACATACCCGGATGAGCGAGGATCAGCTGGGAGCCCGGGACAGCCGAGGCAGGACAGGAGAGGCCACCAGGCGAATACACAGAAGGGGGCCTTGGAGGCTGTGCTCAGGATCAGCTTTTACTTGGAGTGAAAGGGGAGTGTTTTGAGAAAACAAATGGAATGGGCTTCCATGTTAACAGCATTGTTCTAACAACTGTGTGAGCCATGAGACATCTCCGGTTGTGTTCTTGAAATACTGAAAATGGCTCATGAAGCGGCAGTCAAGGCTGTCTCAGACACGCAGGGCTCACACATTGTTCATGGTAGCCAAAGAGCGAACACGACCCAAATGCCCGTTCACTGATGAACAAACAAGCAAAACATGGCATACCCATACCACAAAATATTATTTAGCCATGAAAAGGGATAAGTACTGATCCATGCTACAGTGTGAATGGACCCTAGAAACATTATACCAAATAAAAGAATCCAGACACAAAAGGCCTTAGGCTATGTGATCCATTTATATGAAATGTTCACAACAGGCAAATCCTTAGAGAAAGAAAATAGATCTGTGGTTGCCTGGGCTGGGGAGGGAGGGTGGAGAGTGATCACTAATGGATGTGGGTTTCTTCTTGAAGTTATAAAGATGTCCTGGATCAGATCACTATGTTGGCTGCCAGTCTTGTGAATATACTAAAGCCCACAGAATCACGTACTTTTAAAAAGTGGATTTTATGATATGTGAATGACATCTCAATTTTTTTCAAAAGGATTGAGCTTCTGGAAACAGGTGCCAGGAAGTGGCCTTCCCCCTCTGCTCTATATCTTGTCCCTTTCCTCCCCTTGGGCAGCACACAGCACCAGGCAAGGTTGACTCTATTAGTTGACTGGTGTCAGTGCTTGCCCGGGACAATCCAGCCCAGAAGAGTAAGGCCACCTTCCTCTCATAGCTGTGACACTAGTGAGCCATCATCCTGGGCTGCTTCTGTCGTCCAAGTGCCTCTCACATTCACCCTTGCCTTTCTGTCCCAGCACCATGCTCTGTGTCCACCTCACTGGAGGAACACTCTGCCTGCCTGGGCCCGTGCCCCTTCCTCCTCCTGTCCCTAGCCTCTCATCTGTCCCAGCAGCCCATTCCTAAGCCGCCGCCCGCATCCCTTCCGTGCCCCGCTTGGAATCCAAAGTGGCCTCCTCCTGGCATTTCCTAAATCAGGAAGGAAAAAAAGGTGTGTCATTTGACTGTGGGTTTTGGGTGCTTTTGCCTCAGAGTGGAGTTTGGATGCTGAAATACTGAAAGATGTTTTGTTGGTTTAAGTGGGAAACGGAATAAAATATTCCAAGCCGGAGCTGGTTTGAACACGCAGGAAGAATAGTCGAGGTGCCAGGCGCCGACCGACACAAGCGTGCTGGTTCTTCCTGGCCCTGCTCACCCAGGAACACCATGTTCTTTGCTCCTCCCATGCCCTCCTGGACAGGGAGGCTGCCTTCCTCCACCTCCTGACATTGTCCCCCCTCTCTAGGCCTGGTCCTGGCTCCCCGTCTCCTGAAGTTCCTCTGGCGAGGCCAATAACTCTTCAACTCGGCAGCCACTGGGATCCCTGGGCCCCAGCAGCTGGTGGGAGTGCAGCCGGACCGCCCCACCCTCCCGGTGGCTTGCAATAGAGGTGGTGATGAGAACCACCGCGTAGGCCTGTATTTATCCCTGAGCCTGCAGGAATAAACAAGGCAGACAAGGCCCCCGCCTGCGTAGCCCCTGTATCTTAGTGGGAAAATAAGGAAGAAGCATATTTCTAAAAAGAAGGCCATTTTTTTCTTGTATTTATTTATTCATTCATTCATTTATTTTTTATTTTAAAATTGTGGGGTACAATTCAGGGTTAGGCACACAAATATTCATCATACAGTTACCCCTGTTGATGAGGTGTGCCCCCCCACCAGGCAGATTTCGACTACTGTCACTCCCCACTCTCCGCGCCCCCCCCATAGTTTCCCTCTACTGTCAATCCTTTTCTTATAGTATTACAGTAGTTGTTCATGGTCTACTTGTGAGTGAGAACATGTGATACTCAGTTCTCTGTTTCTGTGAAAGATCACTCAGTATTATAGACTCTAAGTCCATCCAGGTTGATGCGAAGTTCATGCTTTTGTTCTAAAAAAAGTAATTTAATAGTTTCTTATCTGAAACGTTCCCTCTTCAAACTGTGCAAAGCTAATTCGTTTGCTTAATTCAAATGTGTAGCTTTGCGTACTCAGAGTAAGATGATGGCCATCTCAGACATGGAGAGGGATTATAGCTAGACTAGCTTATCTTACTGGGGAAATGTTATTTGCCTTTGTGTTAATCATGCTATTTTAAATAAATAGCACCTGAACTTAGATTGGAAAAAGTAATAATAAGGTAATTTGAGAGAGTGATAAATAAAATATTTACATTCAGAAATAAAGAGCAGCTCAGAACGTGGAGGAGGCAACTTAAACATCTGCAGAAGTGACCCAGAATCAAGGTGGTGAGGGAGAGCCAGGGTTAGGGGAGGGAGCACTGTGGCCAAGGAAAGGCCAGTGGACAAGGAAGGGTAGAGCACGGCAGGGCTGGAGAGCAGGCTGGCTCGGGTGAGGGGGCACTCGAGGGTCCGCAAACACGTGCACCTGCCCCCGTGGTGAGGAGAAGACTGCAAAGACGACCAAACAGTGCTTGCATCCCTGCACCATGCTCCCTTACAGTGCGACTTCGGGACACCTCTCAGCAAGAGGCAAGGCCTGTTACCCTCTCCTTGGACTGGGCCTACCCAGTGGAAAAAGTGACATTGTGGGACCCCTGAGCCTGGGCCTCGAGAGCTCCGCCGTTTCCATGCTGTCCTCATCACTTTGCTCTGGGTCTCTCACATAGAAAGCCCAGTCTGGCCGACCGGGGGACGTACGGCCACATGAAGGAGAGGCAGAGCACCCAGGCTATACCCAGCGTTAACTACCAGGGAGGCCAACTAGCCCAGGCAACTGCAGCCTAGCATGAGATGACTATCGTCACAAGAGTGTCTAGGGAGACCAGCAGGACAACCACCTAGCCCAACCCAAACTCCTCACCCTCAGAATTGTGAACAAATAGTTTGTGTTCTGAAAACCTAAAATCTTGCTGGTGCCTTGCTAGGCAGTGATAGATAAGTAACACAGACATCTTTTAAGTTTTAAATGAGTAAATAGCACTTCTATGCTTTAAGGACCAAATTTGTCCCAAATACATTGATAGATTCATCCATAAGAATCATGGTGTTCAATCCTTCTAAAAAAATGTTAAAGTACCATGACCTTCATCAGAGAGAAAGTGCAGTTTACAGGGTGATGTTGGACGACCGAGGCCTTAAGCCCATCTCCGCAAAATGAAATCTCATCCCAAAGAATATTAAAACTGTGTGAAACCACACACACTAAAAAAAGGGGCCAAAAGTCATTTGACTCTTTAGCTCATTTCAGCTAAGAATAGACTTGTAAAAATCTGATGAAAACCAGAATTCCATTTTAGGCCAGAACTCATTATGAAATGTGTAACTAAGGAAGATTAAAAAGGAAGTGTCTGTGAACTTGGTGGTGTTTCGATTCTATGTTGTGCCGAAATAATCAAGGAAGCATGACATCATACTTTGAAATGTGAGACAGAAAGACGATCTTTGAACATGCAATCTTGGAAACAACTTTAAAACAACCAGCACTCTTAAAATATAAAAAGCTATTTTGTGGAGAAAAAAAAAAAACCTCTGTAATTAGTAAAAGCCAAGATGTTTGCTCTTGCTGTGCATAATTATTTGATTTGTGGAAAAATGGGATTCACGTTGGCTACAGAAATAGCATTACTTTTAAAATGTGTCTTTAATAATATTCAGTCAGCCTTATGGCTGTTTATTCACAGGACCTCATAGTATTTTCCATTAATTTCTCAAGGATGTGAACACCCTGGGGTGTTCATAATCGTGCCTTATTATATATTACAGTCAGATGTTACACGGCTTGAGGGAAAATAATGCAAGTTCTTTCTAAGTTTGTCTATTTTGTTCCAATATCTAATAGTTACTACTCGGAACAGCGAGAAGAGCGGGTGGAGAAATAAGGTGGAGACCTTCTCACCTGCCTGACCACCCCACACTGTCGGCCCAGTGCCTCCAGTTAACCTGCTTCTTAGAGAAAGCGGGAGGATGGTGTGGAGAAGGACAAGAAAGAAGACAGACCCAAAGGAGGAAGGGAGGGGGAGAAATGTGATAGAGGATAAACAAAGGAAATGAGGAATAGAGAAGGCGAGAGGAGTTGGACTTCCACAGAAAGCGCCGTGGGCTTCCCAGCCTTCCCTCAGCCACTCGCTATCTGTAGCCCACTCTGGGCAAATCCGTGCCTCTTTGGATCTTGAACCACTTTAAGAATGTGATGACTGCTATAGAAAAAGAGTATAGTTGACCCTTGGGCAATGCTGGGGCTGGGGCACTGCCTCTCAAGCAGTCAGAAATCCACATGAAGCTTTTAACTCCCCTCAAAACTTAGCTTCTAATAGCCTATTGTTGATGGGAAGCCTTGTGAATAAACACATACTTTTAAGTTCTATGTAGTATATACTGTATTCTTATAACACAGTAGCTAAGCCAGGATCGGTGGCTCAGCCTGTAATCCTAGAACTTTGGGGGGCCGAGGGGAGTGGATTGCCTGAGCCCGCGGGTTCGAGACCCACCCTGGCAACTCAGCGAGACCTTGTCTCTACAATAAATCAAAAATTAGTCATGGTGGTATGTACCTATAGTTCCGGCTACTTGGAAGGCTGAGGCAGAGGGATCACCGGAGCCCAGCAGGTCGAGGCTGCGGTAGCCGGGAGTGTGCCACTGCACTCCAGTCTGGGAGACAGAGTGAGACCCTAGATTAAAAAAAAAAAAGCAACAAAGTAGCTAGAGAAAAGAAAATGTTCTTAAGAAAATGTAAGGAAGAGAGAGTGTATGTACTACTCATTAAGTGGAAGTGGATCATCATCAAGGTCTTGGTCCTTGTCATCTTCATACTGAGTGGCTGAGGAAGAGGAAGGGGAGGGATTGACCTTGTTGTCTGGGAGGGTGGGGGGTGGCAGAGGTGGAAGGGTGGAGGAGGTGGAAGGGGAGGCAGGAGACCCGGCACATTGGTGTCACTTTTATTGAAAGAAATCTTCAGGCCGGGCTCGGTAGTTCAATCTGTAATCCCAGCACTTTGGGAGACCGAGGTGAGTGGATTGCCTGAGCCCACGGGTTCAAGACCCACCCAGGCAACTTGGCGAGACCTCGTCTCTGCAATAAATCAAAAATTAGCCAGGCATGGTGGTGTGTGCTTGTAGCTCCGGCTACTTGGAAGGCTAAGTCAGAAGGATCACCAGGGCCCAGCAGGTCAAGGCTGCGGTGGCCAGGAGCATGCCACTGTACTCCAGCCTGGGTGACAGAGTGAGACTCCAATGAAAGGAAGAAAGAAAGGAAGGAAGGAAGGACGGAAGGAATCTTCATATGGGTGTGCCCAAGCAGTTCAAACCTATGTTGTCCAAGAGTCAACCGTATAGGCAGACCATTTGCTGAGGGTTTCCCCAAGGAGCCCACGTGGATAATGCCGAAGGTCTCACCTCCAGGTACTGGGGTAGCTACTCCCACACCAACACTCTGAAGAACCACCACGACTTGTCCGGCCTAGGATCTGACTGCAATAGGTCCTCATCCCCTGTGACGGGCTCCATAGGAGATGGGTGGCACCATGGGAGGTCTACCGGAAAAGCTCTCCCCGCACCCCAGTTTTGATTAGGGAGGTCAGTCCTGCTCTGCCATGGCCCTGGCTGAGAGGCAGCGCCATCCCCAGTGGGAAAGCCAAACAGGAAAAGGAAGTGGACCCGTCTGGCAGCTCCTCTGGAAATCACGGAAAGAGTGAAGTTCTCTCAAGTCAGGGACGTGTCTCTGCTGTTTGGCCTAACTCAAGCTTTACTTTGGAATCCGGACACAATGAATAGACATGTGTATGTGAAAGGAGGATGGGAGGGTGTGGGGAGGAGGGAGAAAGGAGAGAGACAGACAGAGAAGAAAGAGAGACAAGGGGAGGGGGGACGCCAGGGGAGGTGATGACAATGAGAGGGAAGGGAAGGGGAGGGAAAGGGGAGAAGAGACACGGAGAGATGCTATGACCTTGGAATATGCCTTTGTTTGAAGTACTTTCAAGTCTTGGAATTTCAGTCATCTACTCACTTCAAATTTAACTAAGAAAGAAATGCATTTCAAAGCCACTTTGAAATTGTTTTTCACACAGCGGTACTTTCACATTTTCTGTTCTTTTATTATTGCTAATAAATTTCACCAGTGACTTACTGAGCGATAGACAATATAGAAATGGAAAGTCAAGTTAATTTTCCCTTGAAAATATCTCTTAAAGACTTCATAGCCAAAGATTTATCATCAAGGACTTTGTCACGATTATTTAGAAGAGCAAAAATTTAGAAATTGCCTAAAACATCCAACAACGGGTCTAGGTATAGAATATGAAATACTACCATTAAAACTGTATTCCCATTGGCAAGGATAGGGAGCAACTGGAACTTGTATTTCTAAATGGCAGGAAAGCAAAATGGTACAAGCACTATGGAAAATTTCCGGCAGTTTCTTATAAAGCTAAACAGACATCTAACTTATGACCCCACAGTTCCACTCCTAGAGAAAAAAAAAAATACATCCACAAGAAGACAAGAATATCTATAGAAGTTTTATTCATAATAGCCTGCCTCCCCTGCAAAATTGGAAACAGCCCAGACAGCCATCAATAGGAGAATAGATAAACAAATGTTGGTATATCCATACAATGCAATATCACATGCGACTATAAAAATGAACTGCTGATAAACAGAGGTAAAAATCAACTAAGAGGTAAGCCCAAGATCTGTGCATATTACTGTATATAAATTATATCTCGGTGCATTTTTAAAAATCATGTTCCCAAAGAATATCTAAAGACAAAGAAGTGTGTTATATATGGTTAGATGCAAAAAGCAGGGTATAGAACTGTATATACAGTATGATGCCAATTTTGCCCAAAGATATATATGTGTAGGGGAGAGATGGAGAGAGGTGTGTCTGCACCTTAAGAGGTATTCAATCTTTTGTGAGAACAGAGTCACCTTTTCCCTTCAATACAATTTTTATATCTTGAAGCTTTTCTACAAAGAACATATACGACATTTTTTTTTAGAAAGAGGTTTTTTTTTTAATTTTCTCACATTCTTTTTTTTTCTAAGAGATAAGATCTTGCTCTGTTGCTCAGGTTGGAGTGCAATGGTGCAATCATAGTTCAATGCAGCCTCAAACCCCTGGGCTCAAACAATCCTCCCACCTCAGCCTCCCAGTAACTGGGACTACAGACACACCACCGCAGTCAGCTAGATTTTTAAAAAAATATTTTCTTCAACTACCCTCTCTTCCCCATTTCCATGCCTGAACTCTGGTCTAGGCTCTAATTTCTATTTTATTGTAATAGATTTCTAAGTGATCTCCCAGAGTCAAGGTTCTCTCTAGCCCAGTCTGCTTCTCCTCTGAATATATCTTACTTTTTTGAAAATAGAATTCTATTTTTGTCTCATGCATGCAATGTCTTCTTCTTCTTTTTTTTTTTAAATTCAGTTGGTGTCGCACTCTGTCTCCCAGGCTGGAGTGCAATGGCACACTCACAGCCACCCCAGCGTTGACCTGCTGGGCTCCGGCGATCCTTCTACCTCAGCCTTCCAAGTAGCTGGAACTACAGGCGCACGCTACCCTGCCCAGCTAATTTTTGATGTATAGTGGAGACAAGGTCTCACCAAGTTGCCCGGGCTGGTCTCAAACCCGCAGGCTCAGACAATCACTCGCATCGGTCTCCCAAAGTGGTAGGATTACAGGCTGAACACCTGAGCCCAGCCTGGTGTCTTCTCTTTTAACTCAGTTTTGTTCTACTCCCTGTGATATCTGGTTTCCTCCAAGTACCTTCCTTTCTGTTTATGCTGGTCTCTGTCTTTCATGTTGGAAACTCTTCTGAACCATCTGCAGTCCTTGGCTGTCTGCTCATAAGTAAGAGGAAGGCACTGAAATGCCCATGTTTGTTGAAAGCACTGCACTCAGGGTTCTGTCCTCACCACTACGTCAAAACTGCTTCCTGTCAAGGTCACCAGCGATCTCCAGGCTACTAAATCCAAGGGTCCATCTTCAGTCCTCATCCGCCTCGACCTAACAGAAGCTTGGACACCCTGCCCGTGCTCTCCTCCACGCCGTACTTGCTTTGCTTGGCCAGTGTCTCTGGGCACCCCAACTCCCAAGCCCTCCCTCCCTTTTCCGTCAGTTCTGCTGTTCCTTCTCATCTTCCTGATCTCTCTGTGTTGGTATGGTCCCAGGACTCAGTCATGCTCGTCTCTACACTGGTATCTTGATGATCTCTCTGGTCTCTTGGCTTGACGTACCCACCCTGTGATATGATGACGACTCACCAATGCCCAGCTCCAGCTCTGGCTTCTGCCCTGACTTCCAGACTGTATTTCCACTGCCTGCCTGATAGCACCACTGAGATGGCGACAGACAAGTAAATCTTCGCAAGTCCTGACTCCTTCCTCCATCAGTTCTGCTCCTCCTCAGTCTTCTGCCTCTCGGCACATGTTCCTTCTTCCTTCAAAACCTGTCCAGAACCTGGCCACTCTCCGAGACTCATCTGCCAGCATGTCCCCCCCTTAGGGGCATTGTACTTGCTCTCTTCTCTCCTGGAATCCTTCTCCCCAAAATGCTCTTGACTCTCTCCCTCACTGCCTTCAGTTCTCTGCTCAAGGGTCGCTTTATCCCTAAACACCTGACCTAACTCATCAGCCCTCCCATTCCCCATCTCCTCACCCTGTGTTATGCTCGTTCTCAGCACGTATCTCTGACATAGTGTCCTGGATTTCCTCGTGAGCAGCCTCCTTTCTGTGTCTGCCTTCCAGAATGTAAACTTCGTAGGAGCAGAGGCCTATTTTGGCCACTTATTTTTCTATTCCTAGTACCTAGAACATTATAGGTGCTCAAAAATTGAGGTGCTAAATAATTGCTGAATGAATGAATGAGTGAATAATGGGAGTTCTATTCCCATGGACAGGAATTGGTGGGTGGGTCCCATGGGGAGTGATTAGGTGGGTGTCTGCTTATGTTGATGAAGAAACACCCAAATATCACTGCCATCAGCACCTCTCCTCAGTATGAGTTCCCACCCCAGTCCCATGAATCTTCTGACCTCCTGCCTAGGGTGTGCTGTTCCAACTGGGAGCGTTCTGGATGCTCAGCCCAAGAAGGCAGCTGGAAGTTTTCAGTATGCAAACTTTTAATTAATTTCCCTGTGTTTAATAATGCTCATTCAGTCATTCATTCACGGATGCACTTGACAAATAATTACCAAGTGGCTGTTAAATGCTAGGCCTCTCTGGGTACTTGAGATACATCAGTAACCAAAATAGACTACAGTCTCTAAATTTGGAGTTGATATTCAGCTATGAAGGTGTTCTTGAGTTCGGAGTTTCCCACCTAGAGAGTGAACCTCCCATCTTCCCCTAGGATGGGGAGGGGCAGTTTCGTGGCTGAGCTGGTAGGGGAGAGACTCAGGTTGAACTTGTGCACCTTAAATGGCCTGCTAAATCTGCACCTCTGGCTTCCAGCCGGTCCTCATGTCCTCAGGCTTCTTCCTCCAAGCCCACTCCACCCCGAGGCACCTGGTGCTTGGGCCTTCATCTCATGCCTTCCTGGGTGCGGTTACGTGAAAAAGCTTTCTTCTCTTTTCGCTCAGTTCTGCTGACATCCCATTCAGCTTTCTAAATATGATTTTCCTCCCTGTTCATTTCATCCTGGCAGGTTTATAATGTTAGAACATTTGCTATAATGTTAGAAAGCAGAGGAAAATGCCTACATATAATCTGCCATGTTTATGAGCCATCCTCTTCCTTACATGTTACGTTCGATCTCAGCATGTCCACAGAGCACTGTTTTACTCAGGGCATATACTGAGTGGCTGGACCATGTTTGTTGTGTCCACATTTGGGGGGCTTGGGAAAAATGCAGTCCCTGGCGAGCTTCCCCCCAACCCACCCACCCAACACACACGTCCAGTAAGTGCTGGGTGCAACCTCCCTATTACCTGTGTAGTCAGGAAAATCCTGTTTCCTGGGACCCTGTTTCTCGAATCCCACCCAGTCAAAAGGTGGTAAGAAGAGAGACCCACGAGTCCATCTGGCTTCTCACTTGCCCTGTCCTTGAGACTGGCCTAAACTGTCCAGGCCCGTTCTATCAGTTTGATCACACCTCACGGAAATAACTGGGACACGCTCTTGACTTTGACAATATCATTGTCTAGAATTACTGCCAGCCAGGAGAAGCTGTGGAAAACAGATTAAACATTAAGAATTAAGATTATGGCTTAATTAAAATTAGATTAAAATGTGAATCTGATATTAATGAGCGTTAAAGTTAAATTAAGAATTTAAAAATTAAGAATAAGATTCAATTATTGATCCTAATTAAGAATTAAGATTAAAACATGGCCTTTAGAGACTTGAGTTTATGTTCTGCTCTGAAACACAATTTTCCTGTTAATAAACCCTTGGAAATAAATCATTGAACCTTTCTCATTGGGATGCCATGAGAAGTGAGATTACATATGAAAGGACTTTGTATGAGGCCTGGGACATAGTGCTGGAGAAAAATAAATCCTGGATACCAGTGTGACTCCGGAATAAGCCTCCATTCCGCGCCCCCCCCCCCCCCCCCCCCCCCCCCCCCCCCCACGAAAAAAGGGAACAAAAAACGACAAGAGCCCGGAAACTGAAAAAAAAAAAAAGGTGGTGGGTTGG
>CAUYQG010200112.1:0-31334 GCA_963574415.1 Tarsius wallacei | reverse complement strand
CCACGCCTGGCTAATTCTTTTGATTTATTGTAGAGATGAGGTCTCACTTGCCCAGGCGGGTCTTGAACCCGTGGGCTCAGGCAATCCACTCACCTCAGCCTCCCAAAGGCGCGGGATTACAGGCTGAGCCACCGAGCCCGGCTTCTTATGTGCTTTTAAATAGGTGTAATGAATAACAATTATTCATCAAATACTTATGGTACAAGAACAAAGAAAATATCTAAGATTTGCTCTAGGGAAAATTATCTGATCTGTCAAGAGACTGTTTCTACCTGACTCATGCAAGCTATGTACAACAAAATGAATAATCAGGGATCTAAATTGAGCTCATTCATCTTAGCCTCTGAGTCTCATAATTGGTGCCTGTCCATTGTCAGACGATGAGTAAAGATCAGTAAAAGCTGAGGTTTTACTAATGTAAAGGTGAAGAAAAGAGAAATAACTGTGCTTAAAATTCACCTGTGTAGAATATTGGCTTAAAAGGCCCAGAAGGCAGCTATCATACATTTTCAATGGAGTAGGGTCTATCTGCATATTACACCATGGTATTATAGGGTTGACAAGGGACATTCAAATGCCCTGCTCATGTCTGGCATTGCTCATGTCATTTAAAAGGTCTAAAGGCTACCAGTGAAATACTACATTTCCTTCTCTTTGGTACCTGCAGTTTTAATATATTTACCTCTGCTGTGTACTTCCATGGTGCTATCTTGTCTACAGGTAGTATTTCTCCTTATTAGTCCTATGACTTGTCATTTATCTCATTTCTGTGTATTTTTCCTAGTCATCATGGGACTCCCTTTTATTTCTTATAGAGTTTCATTGTAGGATTATAGTCTCTTTGATTTCATTGTCATTTATTTTGTGATTTCTCAGTCTTCCTTCTTCATGTTCAGTTTGTTTCTTACTTCCTAAATCTTGTAAACCTGTAAGTTAGTCTAAAAACACACAATTTATTTTTATTTTTTTGAGATAGGATCTTGCTATGTTGCCCAGACTGGTCTCAAAGTCCTGGCTTCAAGCAGTCCTCCTGCCTTGGCCTCCCAAAGTGCTGAGATTTCAGGTGTGAGCCACTGTACTTGGCCTGATTTAATTTTTTTCACCTTTTCTCTTCTTTTTTTTTGATTCAGAGGGTACACATGCATATTTGTTACATGGATAGCTTGTGCAGTGGTGAGGACTGGGTCTCAGGTGGCCCATTCTGTAAGTAGTTTCTGAACCCTAATCCCCCTTCCTCCTCCCCCCTTATTGGTGTCCCTAGTATCTATTATTTCCATCTTTGTGACCATGAAAAAAACATAATTTTTTTTAATGGACATCGTCCAGTCGTTGTTGTGGGAGTCTGTTTGCCTGGGACCCTGCTTGCCAAATGTTGATTGTTGGGTAGGACAGTGGGGGTAGGATTGGAGCTGGAGGTTGAGATGTTGACTGAAACACTGAAACAGGAAGATAAACATAAAATTTTCTCATCAGTTATTACTAGCCATTTTTCATTGTTAATGTTTTTAAATAAACTGGTATGATTTCCACATGCTTGCTGGATGCTTACTTATGGTCTGGAGTAATTATGAAAAGTCATGCCACAGACCTTGAGAGAACATGCTTAAGTATTTTGTGTGTTCAGCTTTATAAGCTCATTGTTTCAGGGTCAGCCAAAAAGGAAATATTTTGAATTTCAAGCTCTTTACAGAAGAGAAGTCCTCTCCATCTCAGGGGACACTGTTCTCGTGTATTTCTTCTTGATTTTCCGACTGCTTTCCCACTCCTCCTTCCCCACCTGCCCACTGACTGAGGACCTTCTGTCCTCCCTAGAGAAAGCTTTCCTTCCTGCTGTGCCTCTGGCACTCACTTCTGTCATTTATGCTGCAAGAAACCTGAGCAAGGCAGAGGGTTAGGGCCCACTGACCCGAGAAGTGGCTACATTGTCTGGGCCTCTCTTCTTTTCTCTTTTAGACTTTGTCTTTTTTATGCATTATTTGAGTATCCTCATGTTTTTGTCATTCACGTTTATGTAGCAAACTAAAAGGTGCTGGATCTCCTGGTTTGGGTGTAGGACTGAGGAAGGAACAGGACTAATGCCTTTAGCTGAAAGCCAGCAAGAGTTCTGCCTGGTGTTTGAGGTATAGGTTGTCTGGTTTCCATTTTTTGTTGTTTCTATCTTTCTCCCTCAGGATTTCATGGGGAAAAGTGATACCTGGACTAAGGCAAAAAGAACAGGAATATCTGGGTCCTTTAGCCAACTGTTACCTTAATGGCTCCAAAATTCAAAATGAATACCTAACATTAGTATACTGCGGTAAGTAACATATAGAGATACCTACAAGCTATGGTGACAACATAGAGTAGTACAGATCTCTGTCACTGAGTGATGTATGACCTTGGTGTTGAAAGATAAATTTAGTTAGAAAAGGTATGTATTCTAGGCAGGAAACTATAGGTATAAAGCTAGCTTGGAAATTTATGACCTGGCATGTTTGGGATCCGAATATCAAACTCCTTTTTTTCTTATTGATA
Source organism: Tarsius wallacei (assembly GCA_963574415.1). Classification (NCBI taxonomy): domain Eukaryota; kingdom Metazoa; phylum Chordata; class Mammalia; order Primates; family Tarsiidae; genus Tarsius; species Tarsius wallacei. Next base: position 28,820 of record CAUYQG010200112.1, on the reverse strand, counting down.
ATACTAATTAAAGTGTTTAAGGTTTAATTGGTACTAATATTGTGCAATTTTAAATTTTCTTTTAAAAAGGTGCTTCCTGGGTGAGCTGGGGTTTAGTCAAAGGTGCTGAATTCACTGGCAAAGCAATCCAGAAAGGCGCTTCTAAACTTCGAGAACGAATCCAACCAGAAGAAAAACCAGTGGAAGTTAGTCCAGCTGTCACCAAGGGACTTTACATAGCGAAACAGGCTACAGGAGGAGCGGCCAAAGTCAGTCAGTTCCTAGGTAAAGGAGTCTTAGATGACTTTGCTTCTTTAAAGTTAACTTAAAAATAATCTCTTGGCCGGACTCCGTGGCTCAGCCTGTCATCCCAGCACCTTGGGTGGCCGAGGCAAGTGGATTGCCTGAGCCCGCGTGTACGAGACCAGCCTAGGCAACTTGGTGGAACCTCATCTCTACAATAAAAATTAAAAATTAGCCGGGCATGGTAGCACATGCCTGTAGTTCCAGCTACGTGGAAGGCTGAGGCAGAAGGATCGCCAGAGCCCTGCCGGTCAACAGAGCCCAGCCTGGGCGACAGTGAGAGTCTAACTCAAAAAAATAAAAATAAAAGTTAAAAAAAAAAATCTCTTAATCCAAGCTTAATGAAAAGACCAGCAGCATCAGCCTGTCTGGGAGCCATGAAATTGTAGAATGTCAGGCACCAGACACACCTACTGATTCTGAATCTGCATCTTTGTAAGATTCCTAGGTGATTCCTACGTTTGCTTTTTAAAGTTCGAGAAATTCTGGCTAAAGAGTGTTTCAATGTGTTGGAGAGGAGAGTGTGTGCCTTTGAAAAGGAGTTCTGAATGCCCACTCATGTGTCCTTTAATGAGGGGGATAAGTGTTGATGAGTGTGTCATTCAGCGATTGCATTGTGCGAACCTATTGCTCCTAGGCTACAAACCTAGACAGCATGTCACTGTACTGAATGCTGTAGGCGCTTGTAGCACAGTAAGTATTTGTGTATCTAGACATATCTAAAGATAGAAAAGGCACAGTAGAAAGACAGTATACAAGATAAAAAATAGTATACCTGTAAGGAACACTTCCTGTGAATGTCACTTGCAGGACGAGCGGCTGCTCTGGGTGAGTCGAGAGGGAGAGGTGAATGAATGTGAAGGCCTGGGACTCCTATGCCCTGCTGTAGGTGCTATAAACACTGTTCACATAGGCCACACTTAATTCATTTTAAAAATAACTGTGCTGCAATTTTACAATGGCTGGGTATCCCTAGGTGGTGGAAATTTATTTCTCAGTTTCATTATAGTTTTATGGGATCACCATTATATACTCAAAAAAATGTCCCAAACGACTGCAATGTTATGCAACACAACTGAGTGTACTATCCTTGTATCCATCTGAGGGATATGACACTTCTTTTAAGGACAGCAGTTTCTGCATAATAGTTGAGGATCAAGAGAGAGGGATGTATTGTTTGAGAAAAGCTGACTTTTTTTATCATTATTCTGGTGCCAGCCTTCTTTCAGAATCACAGCACTGAAACTTGGTGTGTTAAGATGGGCAGTAGGTCCTAAATGGATAACCATTACTTGTAGTAAGATGATCTTTTGGTATTTATTATTCTTTTGAATCAGATTTTGGGTTGCTTATTTTTATAAAATTAAACACACTATTATCTCACTGAATTATTTGCTGCGAGAAAGAGAAATACGTACTAATACACTTAACTGGAAAACACTGGAGGTATACCTACTACAGTGACTTGCATTGCAACAGTTAGATAGAAAAGGTGGATGGTTTTCTCAAGCAGAAGTGCCAAGAAGAACTTGTATCTCTAAGAGGCAAGGTTATGAACATCAGTAGGCTCTGCAAAACACATCTTTAAAGCAAACAATAGCCTTTGTTTAAAAAATAGCCAGTCTATGCTGCACGCCTGTAGTCCCAGCTGCTGGGGGCTGAGGGGTGCGCTAAACTCTTCAGCCCAGGAGATCAAGTCAAGGCCTGAGCACAACATAGTTAAGACCTCATCTCTTTAAAAAAAAAAAAAAAGTATAGCTTGTCGTCCTTAAGTAGAAATGATAACATCATGCAGTAAAACAGTTTTAGATGCTCATTTAAGAATTTTGCAACAAAAGTGGTAAAATCAAGGGAAGAATACATTTTTCTAATCTTTCTTTTTTTTTATCCTTATATTAGTTGATGGAGTTTGCACTGTGGCAAATTGTGTTGGAAAAGAACTAGCTCCACACGTCAAGAAGCATGGAAGCAAACTTGTTCCAGAATCTCTTAAAAAAGACAAAGACGGGAAATCTACCCTGGATGGTGCTATGGTCGTAGCGGCAAGTAGCGTTCAAGGTAACAAAAAGGCCCAGAATTTTAACTAGGAAGGCCTGTTTGCTTTGGGCTAGACTGACTGACTGACTTTTATAAATATATTTGCAGGATTTTCAACTGTCTGGCAAGGATTGGAATGTGCAGCTAAATGCATTGTTAACAATGTTTCAGCCGAAACTGTACAAACTGTCAGATACAAGTAAGTTGAATTTTATCATTTTAATGACTAAGTCTCTTGTAGCATTTGTAAAAATTCATGACAGTTAAGATAATTATGTAGTTATTTTTATCAAGTATCTGATAAAACAATTTTTTTCACTCCCTGCTTTTCTTAACTTGGTAGAAAAATATTTTAGTATAATAATAGAATTCTTATGACTTTGCTTTTTTATTACTCATTATAATAAATATTTGTTCATTATTAATGCAGAGAATAGATTTAATTTTTTAAGCCTGGAATTTCTGTATATCTTCTTATCATGTTTTTTTTTTTTTTTTTTTTTTTGAGTGGGAGTCTCACTCTGTCGCCTAGACTGGAGTGCAGTAGCCGCTCCCGGCCACCGCAGCCTCTACCTGCTGGGCTCCGGCGATCCTTCTGCCTCAGCCTTCCAAGTAGCTGGAACTACAGGTGTGTGCTACCACACCCGGCTGATTTTTTGATTTATTGTAGAGATGAGGGCTCACCAAGTTGCCCAGGCGGGTCTCGAACCCACAGGCTCAGGCAATCCACTCACCTCAGCCTCCCAAAGGCGTGGGATTACAGGCTGAGCCACCGAGCCCGGCTCTTATCATATTTTTGATGAATGATGTCTACCTGAAAAAACTTGAGTTATAACTATACTGTTGTACCCCTTGTTAATATTAGCCCATTCTGTATATAAAGACTGTTACATTATGTCACATCATATTTGACTTCAGTTACCACTGTACATTTGTCTTGGAATGAACAGATAGTATATCTTCCATTTCATATATTAAGAAATGGACAAACATAGAAATGAATGATTTGCACAAGCTCACCTGTTAAGTAGTGTTATGATTTCTTTCTAATGTGACCTTAAGGTCTCTCTCTGGAGGGTGGCTATAAATTCTAGTCCTGCCCTGACTGGGCTCCAGGTGAGGAGGTCGTGATTGTTCACAGATACCTCGTTGTCCTGGCAGTCGGCCTAATGCCTAAATGTCTGACCCTTGGCCAGGCGTCCCTTTTCCAGGAAACTTGCTTATGGCAGACACCCTTGTGACTCTTGTCTGACCTGCATCCAGTTTATTTTTACTAAGATAGTTACTCTCCAGGAGATCCCTGACTAGGAGGAGAGGTAGGTTCAGGTGTGTTGGTCAGGTGAGATACAGAGAAAACAGCAGAGGTATCTGTGAGGGCCATTGGGAAGTCCGGAGACAGCAGAATGCTCACACAGCAGGCTGTGGGGGTGGGCGAAGGAGGAGTGCCATCATTAAGGTCCGGGGTTGTTATCCCTTTGACTTTCCAGCAGGGCTGTGGATTGACTAGTTTAAGGAAAACATGTGAATGGGGAAACTTATTTAGATGACTCTGGTTTTACATGGCTCTGGTGAAAACCATTGGATTTTCTCCTGGTCAGCAGTTGTGGGTGTGTTGGGTTTTGAGTCAGTGAGATGAGGAACAAGTAGGCTATATTGCAAACAACCCCATGGGGAGGGGGAGGTTTTAACTAGGCGGAAGGTGATGGGATATGACTAGGTTTCCGACAGCTGTGTCAGGCCTAAAATTGAATGCCAAAGCAGCAACTATGAAACAACTGTGTGACAAGTGGTATTAAAGATGAGGTTGAAAACAAGATCTTCTGCTTTTAGCTCTTTATTCTTTCTACCCGACTACAGTCGTTACACAGTACTAAAAGAACCAAGTATGAAGAACCTGAGTTGCTTTTTTAACTTTGAATTTGTTTGGATCTTACTGTTTATTTAGAAAGAAAAAAGAAGAGTGATATTAGTGGTCTTCACAGGTCTTGATTAGTTGTGTTAACTATCTATTAATGACAACAGTTATTTGAGTTTACATGTGCTTTTTGTGTGCATTATTCAATTTTTAGCACTGCTGTGATTTTCATTTTGCAGATGAGATAACCTAAGCATAGAATATTAAATACCTTGCTAAAGATTGCACCCCAGTGCAGAGAACCGTGCTAAGCCCCGCCTGCCCTTGGCGGGGGGTCTGTGCAAGCGCCGTCCTCTTAGAGTCCTTTTCCAGCATCTGATATGCTTTGAGATTCTCTCCCCCCACAGTAAATCACCTTTGGCTCAGGAAATACAAACTTAACTTCCATCCTAAGTTGGTTCAATCTGCTCCATCTAGGGCGTGCATGCCTTTGAAGCAAAGCAATATGGCATATCCTCTTGACGTGTCAGTTTTTAAAAAGCAGAGTATATCTAAAGTTACTTTGATGAAAATGTCAAACTCAAGTCTTCCAGCTTCCCTCTCACCACTTGTGGCAGTGTCCTCTGATTCTTTTCATTAATTGTTTAATGCCCCTGAGGTTACTTTTAAATCTGTCATTATTAGAAAAATAATTTATCTGTAGCAAGAGCAGGAGAAAGTCACAAGTGCTTTTTAGGCCAAAAGTGAGTTATTTTTGGATAACATTTGTTAGCACAGATAATTAGGCAATCACAGTAGAAAGGAGGAAGTGTGTTATTGGCTGTGTCCATTTTTCACTCCAATTTTTAAAATGCTTACCTTACTACAGTTAACTTATTAAAAGTTGGAGAGTCACATAGCTAGGAGGTGCTAGGTTTCAGTGCAGATTTTGTATTTCTAGTCCTTAGTGAGGAGACCTTAATATGATGAATAGGATATTTTAATCGTGGTTCTGAGCTCACTTATTTCTCTGATGGTGTGTGTTGCTCTTCTTTTTATCCTTTCCTCCACAGATCTGTGGAATAAAAAGAAAAAAGCAGATACATGAGAATTTAGTTAAGTAGCTTTGTATTTTTAGCTATGAGGATGATTCAATCCTAGTAGTAATTTAATTTCTTCTGTTAGAAACTTGGACAAGTGGAAGAGGCAATAGGGAATAAAGGATTTTATTCAGGTAATACTGTGTCCTCACTTATAGAGGTAATCTGACTCAGAAGTAGAAAATGTCTTTTAGGAAAAGAAGTTAAAAGCATTGAACCAGTAATAATTTAGTGATAGAACTGAAGAAATGGAAGAAGCCTTGTGCTTTTGTTTAATTTAGTTTCTGTTTATTTACATATATTTACATTTAATCACACTCTTATGCACCTATACTTATTACGCTGGCACACAGTTTTTAACAGGGTGAGCATTTGTGTTGTTCTACTTTAATCTTACAGTAGCATAGTAAGAAAAATGTGTATTCTTTTTGCCTATGATAAATTATTGGTCTCCAAAATAGTCCTTTTAAATCTACCTTAATTATATGCGTTATGCCTGGGAGAAAAATAAATGTATTATATAAACCTTTGTACCTGATTTCTGGTGGTGTAAGCAAATACAGAGGATTAAATAACTACTCTCTTAACATTTTTAGGTAAATATATAGAAACTATTCATTGAGACTCAGTTTATTTTTGTCAGTTATATTAATACTTTTGTCTTATCTTAGATTTAGGAATGTGAAGAACTACAGGAACCATAAAAAAACCATAAGAAACTTTAAACCCTCTTGCACTTACTTGCAGTATAGTACCTGTTAAATGATTCATTACTCTTCTCCATAGCTTCTGAGTTTCACCTTGAAGCTCCTTTTGTTCCACTTTTAACTTGTTTAAAGGAGAATAATACGGGTTTAGTAAGTTAGATCTATTTTTATTTTCCCCAGCAATATGTTATCTATGAATATATATTTGTGGGAAGTAAATACTAGATGAAGAGAGAACCCCAATGATAGATATCATATTACTCAAAACCATCTACTCAGGAGTTGTGTAGAATCAGCCTTCTCTTTTTTATTTGGTATCTGTACAGATATTTAAACATTGTCATTACGGCCCACATTTGTTTTTTTCTTCTAAGTATTCTCAGTTGCTTTAACAATTCCATTTCATGGCATGGTTTCCAGCTCCTTCATTCTGCTCATGCTCTATTTTTATTTTGGTAGGGGTAAGTTAAAGTTTGTCGGTGTTCTTCTCAAAACATGGCATCAGAATTGAATCTAATATTCCAGATGTGTTGTGATCAGATTGAATATAGTGGGATTTGCCTCCCTTCTTTTTGGTCATATGACAGAAGATAAATATGGTACACAAGGCAGTGTCTGTCTTTTTTAGTAGCTGTTATTTTATTGACTTATACCAAACTTGACTTTTAAAAAATAAACCTTTAAAACCTGGACTTCATCTTCTCTTTGGACAGTTGATGTTTGTACCTAAAGTTAAGAGCCTTCATATATACTTGCTTAATGTCACTTTGTTTTTTTGACCTGTCATTAAATCAGTCCTTTGTTTGGGTTTCTGGTTTTCGAATCTGTCATAGCAAGCTTTCTGGCGTGTGTTCTCAGTAGATTTGAAAGATGTTTCTTTTGTATGTCTAGATTTTTTCCAGAAATTCTCATACTCATAGGAACCCCTGCTCCTGGTTGCTGTTGTTCCAGTATTATGTTCCAGTATTATGAAGTTGGTGGGCTAGCTGTTAACAAATCTCCTAGCAGCATTCTTTTTTTTTTTTTCTTTTTTGAGTTGGAGTCTCACTCCGTCGCCCAGACTGGAGTGCAGTGGCACGCTCCCGGCCACCGCAACCTCGACCTGCGGGGCTCTGGCGATCCTTCAGCCTCAGCCTTCCAAGTAGCCAGAACTACAGGTGCGCGCTATCACGCCTGGCTAGTTTTCGATTTATTGTAGAGACGAGGTCTTGCCAAGTTGCCCAGGCGGGTCTGGAACCCGTTCGCTCAGGCAATCCACTCGCCTCGGCCTCCCAAAGTGCTAGGATGACAGGCTGAGCCACCAGCAGCATTCTTACTTAGCTCACCTGTACGTTGAATCTCATCAGACTCTTCTCAGAGCTGTTGTCTTCCATGTCCATTTGTTGAATATGGGTTTTTTGTAAAGTTTTGTCCTGTGTCCATTCTCTTGTACTCTTTGTGGATAATCTTATCTCTACCTGTGACTGCAGTTACTACATATATGTCAACAGTTCTCAATCTGTGTTTTCTGTTAATTTTTGTCTGAATTCTTTAGGCTTATATACCCCAACAGCATGCCACGACAGACATCCCGCCATCATGTCCTGTTGATTTTTATATTCATCCCTTTCTCTCAAGCCTTATTATCACTACCTTAAAATAGACCGTCATCATTCCTCATCCAGCACACAGCTTGCTTCCTAACTGGTCCCTCTGCCTCTAGTCTTACACTCTTGTGATTCACAATGCAACCTGAGTTGGCAGGATCTTTCTAAAACATAAATTTGGTCATGCCTTTCCTTTGTGTAGATTCTCATTGATTTCAAGATGAATTTTAGACTCCTTAGCTTCACCTACAAGACCCTTCATGAATTAGCCACAACCCATCTGCCAGTGATGGATTGAGTAATATTACTAATTTAAATATTGCAGGCTAGTATTTCTGAGATTCGTTTCGAAGGTTGCATATAAATTGCTTTACAGGCAGATTTATTTTAAAGTTGTTATGGCTGAAGTTTTGCTATAATTAGTAAAAAACTAGTTTCCAATGTGCTGTTTTTGTTGATATCATTGAACACCTTGGTGAAACTTCAGAAAAGTCTGGGTCAAATTGTAGATTGAATCCCATTGACTTATTTAGGGATTCCAACTTGAAATCCAACTTAATAAGGTCCAACTACAGTTAACTTATTTAAAAGGAAGAGATCAAAAATAAACTTTGTCTTCTGGCTGGAGATGTGCTTTCTAGGAGTTTTGAACAGTGCAGTTTGAATCAGAGGAAAAGGATTGAGCAATTTTTTATCTGGAAGAACAGATGCCTATTAGGAAAACTCGTTCTAAGGCATGTTGAGAAGCAGAGGTGATAGGTGAGGATATATTAAAAAGTAAACACCGCTGATGAGAAGCCACTTTAGAGATTGTTTTAAAATACGCATCTAGTGCTACTAGTGTACTATTAACCATTCTTGTATATACTTTATAATTTCTCAAACACTTTGCTATACATTTGATGCCCAAAACACTCTGAGGTGAGTAGGGCAGGAATTACTAATTTCATTCATTCAGTGAATGTTTTTTAATGTCAGGCACTGTTGTAAATGTTTAGGATACATTAATGAACAAAGCAAAGATTCTCCTCTCGGGTGAGGTATATATTCTACTGAAATTAGCAAGACATAAACAACGATCATGAGTAAGTTCTATGGTATTTGAAAAGTGATAAGTTACGGAAGGAGAAAGAGAAATTTAAGAGGAGATTGGCAGTGGGGTAGGGCACGTGGGAGAAGGCAATTTAAACAGGTTAGATACTGGGAAGGTAGGAGTTGAGCCAGCTTGAAGAAAGTGAGGCGGTAAGCCATGGGAAGTCCAGGCAGAGACCAGCCAGTGCAAAGGCCCTGAGGTCTTTGTGTGCTTGGTGGATTCAGAGAACAGCAAGGAGGCCAGGGAGTCCTCAGGGCCAAAGTCTGGTTAAGGTAGAACTCAAAACCATTTATAATGTCTAGCTTAGTTTCTGTAGTGACTGTTTTCCCTTACACTTCAGTAGTGGAGGATGAAAAGAGAAATAATGACTGATTATCAGCCTATATTATAATTTGCATTTTATTTTTATTCAGTCTTTATTGCCTCTTTCTCAGCTAGTCTGAGTTTTTCATACACTGTTTCTGCTAAAGGTGAAAACAGAACTTTGTCACAGTGTGGTTTCATTCACTACTATTTTTAAGTTATTCATTAAATGGAAACCTGAAATTTGATTTTGTTTTCAGGGATAACAGTAATCATTGACTTATTTAACGCTAATTCAGAAGACCTTGTTTTATATCTGTGGTTTCCTTGTACATTCTCCAATCTCTCCTTAAAGATACGGGCATAACGCAGGAGAAGCCACCCACAACGCAGTGGATTCTGCTGTCAACGTTGGGGTAACTGCCTACAACATCAACAACATTGGGATCAAAGCCATGGTGAAGAAGACCGCAACGCAGACGGGACATACCATCCTCGAGGACTACCAGATAGTTGACAAGTCTCAGGGGGGAAATGAAGGCGCAGCAAATGGAAACGCAGGAGGGGAGAAGGATGAGCAGATGAAGGACGCAAAGAAGGAGGCAAAGAAGAAGAAGTGATGGCTGTGCCGGGGTCCCCCACACCAAAGCCTTACCAGATGACGCAGCTTTGTGAAACAGGAGTTCCTCACAGGTAAACGGTATTTTTTAAATGTGTTCCTTCCTGCAGAGTGACTGTTGCATAAATTTTATGGCGTGAATCTTACTTAAAGGAAAGGAATCAGTATTCTTGCATCTGGCCTTAGACATATGCAGTTATATTCTCAATAAGTTTATTTTGTTTTCCAAATGTAGCGAAAATATTTTTGCAGTTAAAATAAAGCTAATAATACATGTAGTATAAACCTCATTAAACCTAATGTTAAACTATTTTTGTATCTGCTATCTTTCAGAAAGCAAAGTAGGAAACTATATATTTGCTTAAAACCTGGCATTTAGTAACCTTAGTTCTATTTATACTAGGAAGGAATGACAAACTATTGCCTCCTCTTTTTGCACTAATTATGGATTTTTAGATGCTTGTCACAATTTTCACTGTATAAGCTACACAAAAACTGTAATCCTAAATTAAGGATTCTCAGATAACATTTTGAAAGACTTTTTCAAAACAGGGAAGACACTAATGAAAAATAAAATGAGGTTCTATAAAGTAATTTGGTAGCTTACCTGTGTGTTAGGAAAATGGATGGTCTTTTTTATTTCAAATGAATACAAATAAATTTTTAAGCTTTTTGTATTGATCTATTAGGAACCCAGAAAATTTGGGGGCATGACTGGTATTGTATTAAAATTTGAAGTGATTTTTATCAGCCTACTTGGACAAAAAAGTACTTTAGGAAATTATTTCACTGTATCTACTTCTGTAAGATTTTCCAAAAGGCTAAAACTTTGTTAAAACTAAGCTATGAGTTTACTGATAGTAAATATATTTTTATTTTGAGATTCAGTCATTGGAGTTTATATTAAAAGCCATTAAGTTACGTTATTTAAAAAAAGATTCTATACATAATTAAGGTAAAGAATATGAAAAATCTTAGACTTAACCCACGGTGAGTAGGCCCAATAGTTTCTGCTCTGGCAGAAAACAAGATATTCACCGACCTTTAAACTGCAAATATGTAAGTACACACCTCACGGCATATGATTTTGATTTACTGAGTGTAAGAACCGCTATTAGTTTTCGTGGCTGTAGTCCATCCTAGTCATTTCTGAACCTCTAGTGGCTACTTGATTTGACTTTGAAACTGTCTGAAGAAATGCACTTTGTGAATTAAAAAACTCTGAATTGTTTGGCCTCAAATATATTAGTGGACTTGTATTTGGGGAACATATAGAATTGATGGATCCTTTTCCTAAGGCCAAGGATAATGTACTAGTTGTTAACATTGAAATAAAAGTGAATTGGTAAACTGCTTCCTGTCAGTCTCTGCTGTGTTCAAGTTGAAGAAATGGAATGGCAGATAGCAAAGCCTACATTTTAAAAAGTTACCTTTGACCAGAGGTCAGCAAATAAGCCCCATGGGCCAAATCCAGCCAGCCACCTAAATAAATAAAGATTTTCTGGAACACAGGCATACCCCTTTGTTTCCATATTGGCTGTGGCTGCTCTCTAGTGCAACACCAGAGTTGAACAGTGGCAGCAGAGGCTATACGGCCCACAAGCCTAATGTGTTTACTATCTGCCTTTCGCAGGAAAAGTAGGCTGCCTCAGACTACAGAAAAGGACTTTTCCCACCATTTCACAAAGTCTCTAGGAGATAGGCTTCTTCCAAAGACTGCTCATATTATGTAATAGTTGATATATAGAAAAGTTGGAGAATAACAAAATTAACACTCATAAACTCATCCCCCAACTAAAAACACAGAAAGCTGCTAATTATATATACAAGTATATTCTTCCCTGTCCTCTCTCCTTACCTGTCTCCTCCAACTATTATTTTTTTAATTGTTCCTTTGCCCTTTTTTAATCTCACATGTATTAATATATTTTCTCAACATGTTTCATGTTTTAGTTTGAAACCTTTCTACTTATAGCATCTCATATGAAGTCTTATTCAACTTGCATTTTGGAGTTTCTGTTTAAAATTCAATCATGTGGATGGGCACAGTAGCTCACGCCTGTAATCCCAGCACTTTGGGAGGCACAGGCGAGAAGATTGTCTGAGCCCAGGAGTTCGAGACCAGCCTGGGCCTCATCTCTACAATAAATAAATAAATAAATAAATAAGTAGCTGGGCATCGTGGTACTCACCTGTGGTTCCAGCTACTTGGAAGATTGAGGTGGAAGGATCGCATGAGCCCAGCAGATCGAGATTGCGGTGGCCGTGAGTGTGCCACTGCCCTGCAGCCTGGGCGACAGTGAGACTCCGACTCAAAAAAAAATTAAATGAATTCATGTGTTTAATGTGCAGGGTTAGTTGAGTTGCTATATATTAATAGTATTCTACTTGTACTCTGAGTTTACCACAATTTAAGTATTCATTTTCCTATCACTTGACATTTGGTTTTTAATATTTGCTGATAAAAATAATATTACCCAAAACATCCTTGGATGTCCCCTGGTACATATATGCAAGAGATTTTATACACAGAAATTGACTTGTTGGGTCATAAGGCTTACCAGTTTTTAACTTTGTGAAATAATGCCAAATTATTTTCCAAAATGATGATAATCTCTTGAGCAGTATTTCCCTTGTTCTTATTGTCAGTCTGACATATATAAAACAGTATGTCATAGTTTTGACTTGGGTTTTCCTGACCTCTTAATGGAGATCAATAATTTTTTATATTTACTCACCATTCATTTCCCTCTACTGTAAAATGTGCCTGTTCCTGTAACAGTTGACAGTTTTGCTTTTCACATTTGGGTGTTTAATTTCCTGAGAATTGTTTGTATATGTGCAAGAAGTAAGATAAGAATCTAATATTTCCCCTTGTGGTTAATAAGTTATTCAGGCCCCATGTATTGAATAGGTCTTATACATCAAGTTTCTCTTCAAGGATGAGTGTTTCTTTTTTTTTTTTTTCTTTGAGTTGGAGTCTCACTCTGTCACCCAGACTGGAGTGCAGTGGCCGCTCCCGGCCACCGCAGCCTAGACCTGCTGGGCTCCAGCAATCCTTCCGCCTCAGGCTTCCAAGTAGCTGGAACTACAGGCGTGTGCTACCACGCCCAGCTAATTTTTTGATTTATTGTAGAGATGAGGTCTCGCCAAGCTGCCCAGGTGGGTCTCGAACTCGTGGCTCAGGCAATCCACTCACCTCAGCCTCCCAAGGCACAGGATTACAGGCTGAGCCACCGAGCCCAGCTAAGGATGAGTGTTTCTAGGCTTTCTCTTTTGTTCCTTTTGTCATATCCTTTATTCCTATACCAGTATCACACTGTCGTAATTGTAACTTCATAGTAAGTCCTGCCATCTGTTAAACCCAGAGGCCTAATCCGCTCGCCTGTATACTTTTGGCTCACGCCTATAATCCCAGCACTTTGGGAGGCCAAGACAAGAAGTTTGCTTGAGCCCAGGAGTTCAAGACCAGTCTAGGCCACATGGTGGGACCACGTCTCTACAAATATCCAAAAACGTAGCCAGGCATGATGGTATGCAGCTGTAGCCCCAGCTATTTGGGAGGCTGAGGTGGAAGGATCATCTCAGTCCAGGAGGTTGAGACTGCAGTGGCCACGTGCATGCCACTGCATTCCAGCCTGGATGACAGAGTGAGATGCAACTATGTAGGCCAGTTAAAGAATTTTAGTGAGGAGTTAAAAATCTTCCCACAAACAAATGTCAGCCCCAGATGGACTTACAGGTGAGTTCTATGAGACTTGAAGAAAACAATGTTCTAATTTTTCACAAACTCTTCTAGAAGATAGAAGAAGCCATCATTGGTCTTTGTGAATTTTACCTTGTTGGGTACTGGCTGTTTTCATATTCCTATCACTATTCTTGAGCTTTGTTCTAGGATAGGGTTAAATTACTTAGAACCAGCTTGATACTTTTAGATTTTACTTTTAAACTTGTTAGGACTAATTTTTCTCAACTCTTAAGGCAAAACCCTCTAACTAGCTGATGTCCTGTGAATTAAGAGGTTTCCCATTCTGGCTGGTGGTGGCAGGTATTGTTCCAAGCTCCATAAACCACAAAGAATTTCCCTCTAATCTTTGGTGATGATTCTTTCCCCTCAGTGCCTGCGTTGATCAAAACTCTTTGCAGAGTTCCCTGTGTGGCGCTTCTCTCTGGTATTTGTCCTGCAAATTCTAGCTGCTTTGTTTCCCCTAGACTCCCAATTCCATTTCCTGGACTTGGGGAGACCACCAGCCTCTGCCTGTGTTCCCCCTCTGCTCTGTGGCCTGGCAGGCCAATGCCACTTTAGGGCTCACCTCATTTGTTTCCCAACTTGTGGGGATTCTTGTTCCACATTGCCTGATGTCCAATATCTGGAAAAACACTGTTTCATACATTTTTTCCCAGCTTTTCAGTTGTTTCAGGATGACGGGTAAATTCACTTCTTTAGTTATTCTCTACCGGAAATAACACATTTGTTTTATGCCTTTGTTCTTAATTTCCCACAATGCCTTTTTAATAAATCCCTTATACAGCCTATCAGTTGGATTTATCAACAGATAATTTATTCCTTTTTGTTTCATTCTACTCTATTTGCTTGATTGTGAGTTGCCTTTTCAGATTTACAGCTAGGCAAATTTTTTATGAGTGCAGCTTCTGTGTTAGGGTTGTCTAGAAAAATAGAACCAATACTGTGTGTGTGTGTGTGTGTGTGTGTGTGTGTGTGTGTGTGTGTTAAGAGATTTATTGTAAGGAATTGGCTCATACAATTACAGAGGCTAAGAAGTCTTAAAATCTGTAGTTGACAAGTTGGAGATCCAGGATAACGGATGTGTAATTCCCGTGTGAGTTCAAAGGCTGGAAAAGACCAATGTTTCAGCTCAAGCAGTTTGGCAGGAGGAGTTTCCTCTTATCCTGGGAGGGTCAGCCTTTTTGTTCTATTCAAGTGTTCAAATGATTGGGTGAAGCCCATGCACATTGAAGAGAACACTGCTTTAGTCAGTTTACTGGTTCTAATGTTAATCTCAAGAAACACACTCTACCAGAAAACTCTATATTCACACTTCTGACACCAAATGTGTGTGTTTTCCACACCAAGCAATTCTCCAATTCTCTGCTGACACCAACTGGGTGTGCTCCAATTTAAAATAAGTTGGCACTTCACAGTTAGCACTGACCCTACAGATTAAGGACTTAGTTCTACAAGACCAACACCAATTCCCAACGACAATTGCAAGTAGTGGGTCACCAGGTTACTCACACTTCTGTTCAACTTGGCTACGAATCCTTGGTGATGATTCTTTCCCTTCTTCAGGTTTAATAATTTGCTACAACAGCTTACAGACCTCAGGGGAACACTTAGACTTACCAGTTGATTATAAAGGATACTAATGAACAGCTCGATGAAGAGGTACATAGGGTAAAGTCTGAAAAGTACTCGAGTGCAGGGGCTTCTGTCCCAACAGGGTTGTGGTGTGCCACCCTCCAGGCACGTGAATGCATTCACTCCAGCCACCCTCTGACCCCTGTCATTCAGGGGTTTTATGGAGGCTGCATTACATAGACATGGTTGGTTAATTCATTGGCTGTTGGTATTTAGCTCCATCCCTAGCCTCTTCCTTCTGGGGTCAGAATGATGTCAGATGGCGTAGGATTTCGTCGCTCCATGGGTTTTTGGCTTTGCTGCAAAAAAGAATTTCAGAGAGAACCCAAAGTATAGTTTAAGATAGGATTTATTAGAAAGGAAAAGGAAACATGTTCAAGAGGGAACATGGGTACCTTAAAAGAAAGCGCACGCCACAAAACTGAGCACTTTATACAAGGGGGACCCCAAAAAACCAGAACTATTTTTTGGTGGGTGGACCCTTTGTAGTAAAGGCTTCCCCTGCTAGGTAAGCATTCTAGGAACCCATTGGCATCAGTGTACCAGCTAGCATTGTTGTGAGAGACTGCATTCAGCTTCAGTGAATTTTTTTGTGGGGTGGGATTCTTTCGATGTGTTTGCCCATTTCATGATGAGTCATTTACACAAACAAACTGCCCACACTGCGCTGAGTGTCCAGCAGTTTTTGACAAAAAGCGGAATGACCCCCACGTCCCACCCTCCCTAGTCACCCGCTCTCACCCTGAATGACTTCTTGTTTTCTCAGATGAAAGAAGTCCTCAAAGGGAAGCCTTTTGCCAATGTCAAAGAGGTGAAACAAACCAAAAAATGGCAGAAGCATTAAAAGGTATTAAAACTGATGAGTTCAGAAACTGTTTTGAGCAGTGAAAAAGCACCCCGATAGGTGTATTGCATCAAACGGAGAGACTTTGAAGTTTAAACATGTAAGATGAAATATACAACTTTTAATAAATACATTCTTAGGTTTTTTTGGAGTCCCCCCAGTATATTTTTCTTAGTGATGATTAAATAATCTATTCCTTAAGCTAAGGTCTGTGTGCTACATGGAATATGTGGTGGGCAACGATGTGTTAATCACAAACTTTATTGATCACAAGCTTGTATTTTTTATCATTTATTTCTAAGTATACTTGTGTCATGTAAAATGCTTAAGATAATGGTGAAGGTGACTGTTTCACAGTTGGATTAAGCATCTCCTTACACAAGACCATGCTCCACTGCCCCTGGCCATTCCCTGAGTGCCTTGTTTTATGGCTTCTCTCGTGAAGTGTCCCCACCTCCCCACATTCTGGGACTGGATCTGGGGGCCTAGACAGTGCAGGTAGTACTTCAGAGAGACATATTTTGATAAGTTCATGGCCCAGTCCTGACCATCTGGGCTTTTAATTATGTAAGCTTTGCCTACCTGCAAGAAACTCATCTGTGTCTAAGCTGTGCTGGGGCTAAAAGTTCTAAACTTCAGTTCACATGGCTGGTTCCTCTGGAAACTAGCTCCCGTCCTCCAAGATACAGCTAATCAGCTACATGTGATTAATATCACACCCTTAGAGACACATGCAGGATAATGTTGGGGCAAATGTCTAGGCACCCTGTGGCTTAATCAAGTTGACATAAAAGAAGTAGCCATCACTACTTCTTAGCTCAGTTTTAATTATGTAGAAGTTTTCATTATTTTCATTATCTAGAAGTCCGCTTTAGTTTGTGTTCCCTCCAACATTTCTGTTGATACTCAGTCCTCAATTCAACAGTATTAAGAAGTGGACGTTGAAAAGGTGTTTAGGCCATGAGGGCTCTGCCCTTATGGTGAGGTTAGTGCCTTACGAAAGGGTTGAGAAGAACTACCTAGGCCCTTTTTGCTCTCCTGCCTCTTGCCGTGTGAGCACATAGCAGGAAGACACCACTTTGGATGTAGTCAGTGTTCTCGCCAGACACTGAACTTGATGCACCTTGATCTTGGACTGCCAACCTTCAGAGCTTTGAGAAACAAATGTCTGTTCTTTATTAATTACCTAATCCCAAGTGTTTGTTACTGCAGCACAAACAGACTAAGATAAAGCCTTTTGCTTATTTCTGCTTGGCTCTTTTGAGACTCAACCGATGTAATACAGCGTGTGAAAAACAACAGTTCTCAATATTTACTTACCATCAGTTTTTCCTCCCTTTGCTTCTACAGACTGCTCCTCCCCATGCCACACTGGGTAGTTTTCTAGGAGCATCTCCAGGCACTGACTGGCTGTAGCTATAGATAGCTAATGTTTATATAGTGCTTCCTATGTGCCAGGAGTGTCCTAAGTGCTCATACATAGATTAACTCACTTTATCCTCGCAACATTCCTGTAAGGTGTATACTGTGAGAATCCTCACTTTACAGAATAGGAAACTGAGGTACAGAGAGGTTAAGTAACTTGCCCCTCAGATCAAAGAGAACAGTATTAGCCAGGGAAAGGAAGAGGACATATACTACCCTCAAAAAGAAGGGAACTACACAGTGGAGTGATTGTTAGGTCCGTCTGGCCTTTTGTAAATGGATACAGAAAGGGAAAGACAAATGATCTGCTGAGGTTTGATTGTCCCCTTCCAAGCTCAGGTTGAAACTAACTCCCTAAGGTGGCAGTATTGAAAGGTGGGGCCTTGAAGAGGTGATTGATCATGAGGGGTCTACTCTGAGTAGATTCACCCTCTCATGGACAAACAGATGAATGGTTAATGGATGAATGGGTTATCATGAGAGGACTGGTGGCTTTATAGGAAGACGAAGACACATCGAGTTAGCTAATACATTAGCACACTCAGTTCCCTTGCCATGTGATACCCTGCATCGCCTCAGGCCTCTTGAGTGAATTCCCACCAATAAGAAGCTCTCACCAGATGCACCTCCTTGACCTTGGACTTCCCAGTCTCCAGCATCATAAGAAATAAGTTTCATTTCTTATAAATTACCCCATTTCAGGTACTCTAAACAACAGAAAACAGACTAAGATATAGCCTTTATAGATTTCCTCTGATTCCGGCTATTTGATGCTATTGGCATTCTCTTTTTAATTACAAGTCCGTTGACTTGATTGTTGGTAAAAAATTTCCCACGATATTAGCAACAGGTCAGCAGTCCTATGTTTTGATAATAATGTGGGCTTTTGTCTCTTTCTCTGTCTTCACGGATGTTTTAGAGTAAGCTACAAGTCGGGAATGTATTAGCTAACTCGATGTGTCTTCCACGTGCAGTCTTTTGAATCCTGCCCAGCCACAGAAAAATGAGCCTTGAGCCTGCAACACTTCCTTATCAAGAGATGACACAAGACAAGCATGTGTCTTGTGTGGGAATGTCTTTCTCTGATCCAGGCTCAATGAGTGTTCCCTTGTTCCGCCTAAGCCTACGTCCATAACCCTCAGGTGTGTCCCCAGTTTTCACCACTTCAGACACATGAGGGGAGGGTCAAGGTCTTGTCACTGTAGCATGAGAGGAGGGCACGTTGGCAAATGGCCCTGCCTGGCTGCCTGGAGGACCTGCTGGCCACAGGAAAGGAATTCACACTCCTGAAGCCGACCTTGCTCTGTCTCTTCTCTTCGAGGGGGACCCAAAAAACCCGGAATTTATTTATAAAAAGTTGCGTATTCTTACATGTTTAAACTTCAGTCACCTTTATGTAATTGCCATTTGATGCAAGACACATTTGTTCAGCATCATGATCAGACTATTACATTTAGCAATCAAAAGCATCAGTGCAAAACAAATCTACATTAACCCCTTTGTTTTTTGCAAAACAAAAAAACTACATTAAAACCCTTTGGTTTTTTTTTTTTTTTTTGCAAAACAAAAAATCACATTAAAATCCTTTGTTGAAATGCTCTACACTTTCCACATAACTGAAATTAAAATAACCAGTTATACAGTTAGTCACAAACACAGTCCTCAAGTGTTTTGCCCATACACACGAGTATTGGCTAAACATGTCTTCTTTGCAGCAGCTAGGGCCTGCCACCACTGTGCTCGGCTGAGTTCACCAATCTGTTTTAACCTGTAGCTTCCCAGTCACTTCTCTGGCTCTTCTCTCCTGCTAAACTTTGTTTCCTGGCAGTAATTAAAATCTTCTGCCACTGTTATATCTACTGCTGCTGTAGGAACCACCACAGCCACCTTGGTTTTGCAGTTTGGCAAAGCATTGGCCACCACCACCATAGGGGCCAGAGTTTCTGCCTCTAAAGCTTCCCCCTTCGTGGCTCCAAAATTTGAAGACTGATTGTTGTATAATCAGTGATTGTTGCCCAAATTGCATCCACCAGCTTCAAAATGGCTTCCATTCTTACTCAATCCATTGTAGCCATCCCCCACTGCCCCCATATCCACCACCACCACGGCTGCCTCCAAAGCCACCACGACCAGTGAAGTTTCCTCCATGACCAAAGTTGTCGTTCCAACCGAAACCACCGCCACAACCGGCACTGAAGTTTCCAGAACCACTTCAGCCTCTCTGGCTGGATGAAGCACTAGCCATCTCTCGCTTCCACAGGACTTTCCTTGCTTCACAGCTGTGGCCATTCACAGCATGGTATTTCTGAATGAAGGTTTTGTCCACAGTCGTGGTTGTCAAAGTTTACAAAGGCAAAGCCCCTTTTCTTGCCACTGCCTCTGTCAGTCATGATTGCAATCACTTCAACTTTCCCATAGCGTTCAGAATAATCTCCTAGATGATGTTCCTCAGTGTCGTCTTTAACGCCACTAGCAGATAGCTTGTTCACAGTTAGGTGGGCACCTGGTCTTTGAGAAACCTTTCTCGGGACAGCTCTCTTTGGTCTCAACTGTGGTCTACGTTATTTGGCCTCACATGCATGGCTGCATCCACCTCCTCCACACTGGCATACCTGACAAACCCAAGGTCCCTGGAGCACTTGGTGTTCAGGTCTCTCATAACCACACAGTCCGTGAGCCTTCCCCACGGCTCAGAATGGCTACTCAGGCTCTGGTGGGTGGTTTTCAAGCTCAGCCCTCTGATGAAGAGCTTTTGCAGCTGTCCAGGGTCCTTGGGGGACTCCAACTTAGACATGATGGCTTTGGGGAGAGAGACTAGTGATGCTTTCTCGGCCACATCCATGGTCGGAAAGGACTGCAGTACACTTATCAGAGATGCTTTTCCCACTGCTCAGAACAGTTTATAAAGTCGAATTGGATGCCTTTTAGTGCTTCTGCTGTTTTTGTTTCACCTCTTTCACATCAGCAAAACATTTCCCTTGGAGGACTTTTTTCATCCAAGGAAGCAAGCAAAGTCGCCCAGGATGCGATTAGGTGAATAGGAAAGGTGGGGCACAGGGGTCATGCTGGTTTTGGTAAAACACTGCTAAACACCCAGTGCGGTGTGCACAAGTGCTCTC
The DNA here is from genome assembly GCA_963574415.1 of Tarsius wallacei. Classification (NCBI taxonomy): domain Eukaryota; kingdom Metazoa; phylum Chordata; class Mammalia; order Primates; family Tarsiidae; genus Tarsius; species Tarsius wallacei. The sequence continues at coordinate 8,491 of CAUYQG010200112.1, read as the reverse complement.
GTAAATCAACCGTCATGAAATGGGCAAAGGCGTTGAATCTCCAAAAGGAAAAAAAAATTCACCGATGCCAAAGACAGCCTCTTACCACAAGCTAGCTGGTACGTGATGTCGATGGGTTCCTAGAACACTCACCTAGCGGGGGAAGCCTGTGGCTACAAGAGGCCTGCCCACCAAAAAATAATTCTGTTTTTTTTGGGGGGGCGGCGTCCCCCTGGTAGGTAAGTCTCATTCCATCCAGTTTGTGGCAGTGTTGTGTTTTCCTTGGCAACTCCAGTACCAAAATACAATGGGCGAAAGAGTATGGAGTCTCCCTGGACTTAATAACTGGTGTGAGATAGTCTGCTTGACACTAAGGAAAGCTAAGTTTAGAACTTAGATCTATCTAGTTTTATCTTCTACTTCTCAGGAAAGTCTAATAAATAATGTTCTACTTAACAGAGACTGCTTCTCTGGTCCTTTCTTGTCAAACTATAAGACTAGATGTTTTATAACAGACTTGCCAATGGATTTTACCATTTTGTGTTTACTTTAGCAACATAAATATTTCATTGACTTCTGAATAGCTGTTTATTTAAAAAACAAAACAACCGCCACAACAAAAACAAAACTTTTCTATTCACACCATATTTAAAAGATACAGGAACATAAAAAAAAAAAAAACTTTAAGAAGACAGGTCACATGAAAAAAGAAGCCTGAAATGCCTTAAAATGTATTTTATGCAAAGAGTTGTCACATATAAAGAAGCAACTTGTTCACCTTGGAGGCTGTTTATTGGAGGAAAGTTAGTGGGGGAGAGTGTTCTCCGTCCTCCACTGCCCAATCTGTTCTGCTGAAATTTGGAAGACAAGTTTGGAAGCCAGCTGAAGAGCAAACTGCTCAAATGTGCTATGCATGAAGCAAGATCTTGGTAAATGGGATAGAGTCTCAGAATTCTCGTGTTTAAGAAGCTCACCTGATGGTGTTCGTAGATAGTAAAATACCGCTGTGCCGGGAGTAACCAAGTTGGAACCCAGAAGAAAAGGAGATGGCAGGTTTTTTTGCTTTGTTTTTAGATTCAAGGGGTACACATGCAGGTTTGTTACACAGGTATATTGTGTGATGGTGAGGTTTGGGCTTCTACTGAGCCCCTCAGCCAGTTGGTGGTCAGGGTACCCAGTGGGGTTTTTCAATCCTACCTGCCTCCTGCCCTCCCCCCTTCAGGAATGCCCCAGCGTCTGTCATTCCCATCCTTGTACCTGTATGTGTTCACTGTTTAGCTTCCACATATTAGGGAGAACATGTGGGATTCAATTTTCTGTTTCTGTGATAATTTGCTTAGGGTGACAGTTTAGCTGCCTCCATGTTGCTACAATGTGCTGCAACATGCTTTTTAAAAAAAAATGTGTTGTCTTCCATGGTGTACAGGTACCACATTTTCCCATCCAGTCCATGGTTGAGGGGCACCTGAGTTGGTTCCATGTTTTTGCTATTGCGGTTTAAGTACTACGATAAACTTAGAAGTGCAGGAGTCTTTTTAGTAGAGTGATTTGTGCTCCTATGGGTATACACCAGTAGTGGGGTTGCTGGGTTGAATGGTAGGTCTAGTTTTAGTTCCCTGAGAAACCTCCAGACTTCCAAAGTGCTTTCCACAGGGGCTGAACCAGCCTGCATTCCCACCAGGGACATAAGCGCATTCCTCATTCTCCACACCCTTGCCAACAGCCATTGTTTTTTGACCTTTTGGGAAAAGCCATTCTGACGGACTTGAATTGAAGATGTCTGCTGTAAAGCCACGCCAAGTGATGACAAGATTGAGAGTGTGGCCGTGGAAGTAGGTGGAGTGGAGATGGAGGAGATAAAAGTAGGCTGAAGGGCAAGATTGTAGGATGGGATCTGCCATTTGGAAGTCCAGTCGACCAGGAGTATGGCAAGCATAGCTTCCCAATGTGAGTTGTCAGGTCAAGTCCTAATATTTTTCCCACAAACTATCAGTTTTTCAAAAAATCTTGGTAAGCAGTAACCAAATAAAACACGCATTAACCAAATGTGCTCCCCCCCCCACCTTTTAGAGACAGGGTCTCACTCCGTGGCCCATGTTGGAGTGCAATGGCACGGTCACACTTCACTGTAACCTCAAACTCCTGGGTTCAAGGGATCCTCTGCCTCAGCTTCCCAAGTGCACCCCACCATGGCTGGCTAAATTTTTAAATAAGATATGGAGTCTCTGTATGTTGCCCAGCCTGGTCTTGAACTCTTGGCCTTGAGAGCTCCTCCGATCTCAGACTCCCAAAGTGCTGGGATTACAGGCGTGAGTCACTGTGCCTAACCTTGGTAATTTTTTTTTTCTTTTTTTTTCTCTTTTTTTCTGCCGCCGCGGCCCCGCCCCCGCCCCGCCTCGCCCCGCCCCCGCCCCGCCCCCGCCCTGCCCCAGTCAGGCCCCGCCCCGCTCTCCCCGCCCCTCCCCGGCCGCCTGCGGGCTACGCCTTATGACGTCACCGCGCGACCGGGCGGCTGTTCGCCATGGCAGCCGCTCGTGGCCACCCCACTGTCTTCCTCTTACCCGGGTGTCCTCTCGGGCCTCCTGCTCCGAGCCGTGCTCAGGGCGCGGGCGCGGGGGGTCCTGACCCCGACGCACCGGGGGAGGGGAGGGGCGACGGCTTTGACGGCCTGAGCAACGACCGCCTTCAGCTGGAGTTGCTGGAGGAAACCCACCGGAAGTGAGTCGGGCAGCGCGGGGCGCGCGGGGCCCCGAGCTCGGCCCGAGGCCGCTCGCGGCCGGGGCGCACGCCCGGGCACGTCGGGCGGCCTCCAGAAACGGTTCTGGATGCGAAGTGTCCCTTTGCTTCTTTCCGTTAAGCCTTTGGTTTGCGAATGGGCGGGTCGTGAGGTGGAACGCTCTGCATTTAGGATCTCTTTCGTGGGGCGCATTGTGTCCTGTGCGTCTGATTCTGATGTTTCACTCCATTCGGGTGGAAAAGATGTTAAGTTACGCGTGTTTTCATCCCTTTAGAAGAACTTAAGAAGTAGGGACATTTCGTAAAAATGATGTCCCTCCTTTATGCATTTGAAAACAGTATTAGTCCTTCGTATTGCTTGAAACGTTTTAGAGTGTGTTTTCAACATACTCCCGATCCCACCCACAGGCCCGTGGATTTTACCCTCTTGTGTCCCGAGAGCGTTCAGCATTTTTCTCTTTTGGACCTCCAGTTCCACTCTTTTCATTGCCCATCTATTTCTGGTACTCGTACCAAGCTGTAAGCGTTCTGAGGCTCTGTGTATCCCCTGAGGAAGGAGAGGATGACACCGAGTACTCTAGAAGAATCTGCTTAAATGCAGGTCCCAGCCCTCATCACTCAGGAACCCTATGATCTTGGACGTGTTAATTAATCTCGCGAAGCCTCAGTTTTCTCAGTTCTGAGATTGGCACACACATAGTGATCTCACACCTCCTGCGGTTGTTGCCAGGGTTGAGCGAGATGTCCTGTAAAGCAGTTAGTACTGGATTGTAGTGGAAGTCGGCTGCTGCTGTTTTTCTTTTCACTTGTTCACCGTAATGTCGTCAGCACTTAGCACACTGCCTTGAACATAGTAAATTTGCAAAGATATGGAATAAGTGATGCCATCATATTATGGCAACAGATGTGCTATTTGCTGATGTCCTAAATAAGCTCTGGAATGCTTTTTTAAAAAATGCGTATTTTTAAAATTAATGTTTTTTTATTCCTCTTTGTTTCAAGTTGTCAGTTGCCCTAGTCACTCCTTTCTGTAATAATTTTCAGCGCCTCATTTCCTGGGTTCTGAAAAACCAGATAACCTACTTCTTTGGCATCATATTTAAGAATAAAAGGTATCCAGTGACTGCCTGAGGGGTTTTGAGCTTCACTGCATATTTGAGTCCTTCTGGAACTGGCTCACCAGCCTTTGTTTGCCTGATTCCTGATTCTCAATCATGTCCTCAATAAAAGATGTTTCATAATAAATTGTTCCTGAAGTAGTGGTGGATTGTTATGTATTATCTTCTCATGTTATTTTTAATTGAATCATAATTAACAAAAATATTTTTAATAACAGGGATGTAGTACAACTCTCAGTGCTTGAAATAAGACACAAGATAGCAGAACTGGAAGCCAAACTCAATACTGACAATGAAGGTATATAAGTAAATATTTATATATGAATCTTGTGTAATTGTTGCTCACTTTACCAAGATGCCTGTAGTGCATTAAATTTCTTCTGTTGAATAATATTACCATTATTTCAGTTTTGTTTTTTGGGGGCTTTAATAATAATTTATTATAGAGGTCTTAAAACTAATACTTCAGAAAGTCAAACCTTTGATTATTTTTCTACTTTACAAGCTAAAAGTGTTAACCAATTAGCAAAACCTTTGTTGCATGACACCAGTATATTATTTCCTTAGTAAATATTAAAATATCACAAGTTTTCTGTCCAATCCAAGTCACTTTATAACTTCTGGGTTAGGAGTATAACTTTAAAATCTTCATCTAGATTTTGGCCATATGTTTGTGTTAGAAGAATGTGTATGTGTAAGGGTGTTGCATGTGTGCGCACACACACATGTATACACATACCCAATAGCCTTAAAATTTGTACGCAAGATATTAATTCATTCCACAAATACTGATTGAGACCCTGTCATATGTTAGCACTTTGGATGAAAAACCTTTTTTCACCCCATTCTGAAGAGGTTTACTGACTATTGGGAGAAAGTGTCAAGCCAAAGTATGAATATGAGAAGTGGTAGAAGGTCTGCATAAGGAGAAATGGAAACTTATGGAGCGAGAACCTAGTACACCTTGGATGAGGCAAAAAGACAGGCTTTCCAGAAGAGGCAGTGCTTGAACTGAATGCTAAAGACCGGTGCGAGTCTGGCTGGGTACAGTGGCTCATGCCTGTAATCCCGACACTTTGGGAGGCCGAGGTGGGAGGATCGCTTGAGCCCAAGAGTTTGAGTCCAGCCTAGGTAACAAAGCAAGGCTTTGTCTCTAGAAAAAAAAAGAAAAGAAATTACTGGGGCATGGTGGTGCATGCCTATAGTCCTAACTACTTGGGAGGCTGAGGCGGAAGGATCACCTGAGCCTAGGAGGTTGAGGCTTCAGTGAGCCACGAGTATGCCACTGCACTCCAGCCTGGGCAACAGAGTGAGACTCTAACGCAAAAAAAAAAGTCGGAATTTATTAGAGTTATAGGATATACTTTGTTTCTTCAACCCATTTACACTCTTCCCCTGTTGGGAAGCCATATGAGAAATAAAATGCTGTTTTTTTGTAGGTGTCAAATGTGTTGTTAAAGCATGGTTGGAGAGCTTTGCTTTGTCCCAAGGCTGAAGTAGCTTCCTATAGCTCCATAGCTATATATTACATATACCTGCTCTGTGGGAGAAGACCCTGAGTGTACTTTCCAAGTAGTTGTTGGCAGGGTGGCTGAGATTTCCTCCTGTACCTGGTGCCAGAAAAACCAGAAAGCATGCTCACAGGCACGCGTGCAGTGCTGTAACTTTGCCCACTGGTTAAACGTAAGCTCAGCAAGGTTTAACTGTCAGCAGCTCTTGTCGTGGGGAGGAGCCAGTTTGTGGGTCAGGAGGTGGGAGAGAGATCTTTCCCTTGAGACTGAAGAGAAGGCTCAAAGTGAAGGGCAGAGACATCTATCGCCTCGTTTAATGCCAGGAACTGTGTCAGGTGAGGAGGTTATTGTCCCCATTCATGGAAAGATGAAATTCAGGAATTTAAGTAACTTCCGAAGTCATATAGCCAGGGAGTGGCACTGCCGTGGTTTGGTTCTAGACCCTCTGTCTGCCATCATCACTCTTACAACTCCAATTGCCATCTACCTCGTCAGCACTGAAAACCATCTGGTTGTCTCCTGCTGCGTCATATCTATAATGCGGGCACTTAAGACAAGAAAGTATCTCTCATGGTTCTGTAGGTTTGCTCTTGGTTGGGGGTCTCTCTTGGTTGCAGTTAGGTGATGTCAGGGGCTCAGTCATCAGCAGGTGCAAATGACTCACTCACATGGCCGGTGACTGATTCTGAGTGTCGATAGGGAGCCCAGCCAGGACTGCCTGTCAGAAATGTCTCCCGTGCCTTTTGCTTCTCACAGCATGGCAGCTGAGTTCCAAGAGCAAGCATTCCAGAAGGCACAAAGACAAGCTGCCAGGCTAGTTAAGGGCTACTCTCAGAGTGGGCATGGTGTCATAGCCGCTGTATTGGTCAAACAGCCACAGATTCAAGGAGGTGGAGAAGTAGACTCTGCTTTTCAAGGTCACATTACAGACTAACACAAGGGATGGGATACATTATTGTGGTCCCCTGTGGAAAATAGTCTGCCACAGGAGCATTAAACATAAAGCCATTGGGGAGAATGCTAAGTAATTGATAAAAATTGAGCATAGATTGTAATGAGAATGGAGTAGGAGATGAGATTAAGGTTTGTGAAGGAGATAAATCAGGCAGAGTCTTTAATATGATGCCTATGAATCTGTATTTACTCTGAAGGCAATGGGGCAAAATTAAAGGAGTTTTAAAATCTATTACTGTTGCCATTATAAAAGAAACACATGCACACATGACTGCGATGGATACACTCACTGTTTAGATTATTCTTTCACCCTTTCCCCTTTCCTCACACTACTCTCCTCGCGCTCACCTAATGAGCTTATGCTCCTCTTTCAAAGGGCAAAGAGAAGCAATCAAAAGAGGACTTCTATGTGTTTCCACCAACAAAGCTACCCACACACCTGCATCTTGGCACTTCCTCTTCTCTTTTGTTCCTATGGATGGTCTGTCCTTATTCTTCTCTCAGGTTAACTCTTCCCGTTGTCAGTAGATCCCGTCTCCTCTCACCTACTCAAGGATGTCACTCCTGGAATAGTCACCTCTCTTTGCTGGACTATGTTTTCCAGCTCCCCTGGGTCATTCCCAGCAGTCTACAAACATGCTGAACTTATTTTATCTATAAAACAGATAACAAATTTCTTTTTGGCCCTGCCTTTCCCCCTCAACCATCATCCTCTTTCATTGTCCCATGTACAGCAAAACTCTTCAAAAGTGTAGTTGTGATTCCTACTTTTTCTCATATGCTTATTCTTGTTTAATATGGTTTGTAACTGGAGTAATTCTTAGTTGAAACATCAAACAAACAACTTTAAAGGGCTCCACATTCCCGTAGTCTCTTCCTGAAATTCTTTAGGAGTCACAGGAAACTATGTACAGAAAAAGTGGTTTTATGTTTTAATTTGAGATTCAGCATCACAAAGTTTAGTGACAAACTTGTCACTAAATTTTTTTTTTAGTAAGAAGAGATGTTCAGATGATTTTTTTTTTAAGTAAGAAGAGCCAGCGTTTGTGGAGAGCCTAAAATGCATTTTTAAGAATTGAGGCTTCAAAACTACTCTTTGAACATAGTAATATTACCTCCATTCTACAGATTTTAAAAACTGGGACTCTGGGATTCTAAATGGCTTTCTCAAGGCTACAGAGGTGGTGAATGATAGATCTGGAAGTCAAATCCAGGTATTCTGGTGTCAGATTCCACACTCTTAGATTTTACCTCTTTCCACCTCTTAAATTTGTCCCTCAGTTTTTTTTAAACTAAAGAAGGGGACTTTGGTTTACTAAGGCTCTGGACATTTCCTTGTCTGGGAATAGAAATGGTGGGGTTTTCCTGGTACGTGCATCACCATCTCATTCTCACTTGAACTGACTCCAATCAGAAGTTTCGGCTCTAATCAACTGAAACTGCTCTTGTCAAGTTCAGCAATGATTTCTAGTTTGTTAAAACCAATGTTAACTCTCAGTCCGCATTTGGCCTGTCAGCAGTGTTGCCATAATTGATCATGGCCTCCGTTGTCCTTAAAACCCTTTGTTCGTTTGGCTTCAGGAATACCACCCTATCTTGCTTGTCTTCTTAGGTACTGGGAAGTCATAATTTCTCTTCATCTTCTTTATTTATGAAAACTTGTGGTACACCAGGGCTCAGTCCGTCCTCTGACTTTTCTTTTTTCTTCGATATGTGTGCCCACTACTAAGGTGATCTCTGGTCATATGGTGTTAGATACCACCTGTATACTGACAACACACAAATTTATATCTTCATCCTGGGCATGACCTTTGAGCTTCTTTGAATCTTTATTTGTAGGCTGGTTTCTATGCCCAAATCCCTTTTACTATTGGGTAATACTGTTATAGCCAAACTGTGAGAAAGGAGTTGCCAGCACACCAAGGGTCAGATTTTTGAGTTCTTTATTGCCGGCGGTCAAGAGCAGGCCAACGCCAGGAAAACTCTCGACCCTGAATGGGGTAAGCAGGGGGTTTATAAAGGCAAAAACCACAAAAGCTTTATAGTTGTGATTACATTTCTTGGCAGAACATCTGGTTTCGGTTGAGCAAGGGTACAGTTAGATATGGAACTTGCAATTAGGGAGTTTCCAAACGCTGAGGGATAACAAGGATGTGACCTAGCGATTACAGGAAGGTTACAATAGTCACACGC